>PVJX010011037.1:0-54796 GCA_004027295.1 Dolichotis patagonum | reverse complement strand
GCTTCTTTCTTTCTTTCTTTCTTTTTTTTTTTTTTTTGGTACCAGGGATTGAACTCGCCACCTAGTGCTTGCCAGGCAGGCACTCGTGCCACTGAGCTAAATCCCCTGCTTGTGCTTTTTTTTTAAAAAACATTAATTTTTGTGCCTTATTACTATTTATCAGCAGTTTCTCTGAAATGTTTGAGACAGAGACTCACATGTAATCCAGGCTGGCACTGAATTTGTGGCAATCGTCCATCTTCAGCCTCCAGAGTGCTGAGATTATGAGTCTTTGCCACCACACTAGCTTATTTGTATTTTTTCTGGAATTAATCTATTTCATCTAAATTGTCAACCTTGGATTTATGAATACAAATTTGAAGTATTCTTTTATTATTCTTCTGATATCGTCAAGTTTTATCTTGATTTCCTAGTTTCATAGGTATACTGGTAATATACAGTACGTTCTCTCACTCTCTGTCATTCTCACTTTGATATTTATCAGTTTCATTGATCTTTTCAGTAAAAACCAATTTCCCTATTTTTTGTTTCACTGATTTTTCTACTGCTTTTATTTTGTTATTTTCTTCTGTTTATTATTTCCTTCCTTCTGCTTGCTTGCTTTGAGTTTATTTTGCTTTTTTCCAGATCAAAGTGGGAGTTTAAATCAGAAATGTTTCTTACCTCTTCTGTATGTAGTTATTACTCTACATTTCCTTCTCAATACTGTTTTAACTGTGTCCTACACATTTTGATAAGTGGTATCTTTATTTTCATTTGTTTTGGTTCCTTTGAGACAGTTTTGGCACATGGACTATGCCAAATAGCATAGTTTAGACCTATGCTATTTAGCTTCTAACTACTTAAAAATTTTTCTGTTGTCCATTATTAACTTCTAGCTTGATTACTCTGTGGTTAGAGAACATCTTCTATACAATCTTTTATTCTTTTTTTAGTTTTGTATGTTTTTAATAGCATGGTAATATTATAGTATTTTCCTGACCAGTATACTTTTTAAAGTATAATACTGTATATAGTATAGTCTTCATTTTTTCATAATGTTTAATATGTTTTAAGCCATATTTGTAATTATGCAATTGGAAATTGTGACATATTATTTTATTTCATTTCATTTTTTTTAAATTGATTTTTCAAGACAGTTTCACTATTCAGTTCAGGCAAGCCTTGAACTGACTATGTAGCCCCGACTGGCCTCAAACTCACAGCAATTTTCTTGCCTCAGTCTCCCTAGCGCTGGGGTTACAAGCATATGTCACCATGCCTGGCTGGAAATTGTGATTGTGAAAATACATTCTGTACAAGGGCTATGGTACATGGGAAGCTCAGAAAATTCTATTAAATTGAGTCAAAATTCTACTTTTGCAAAGTGAAATATTCAAACCTTTGTATTTTCACAACCACTGCCTTTCCCCCCGTTATTCAGAGTAATTTTCTATGACAAACTCAGAAAGTAAAATTTATCAAATATGTTGTTCATTTTAAAATGATGCTTTTGAATAAAAGATGTACTAAGATTTAAAAGATGTACAAAATAAAGCAATAAGTCCCTTATGTGGGTTTGTAAAGTAGTTTTCTAAAGTTCCAATTTTTCTAATTTCCAATTCCCAACTAATGATAGACAATGAAAACAAAAAACATACAGCTAGACTAAAATGTCTTTCTACATACGGCATCAGCCTCATCACAACAATCTTATGTTCTGATACTATATATATAAAATACTTGAAACTCTTAACAACTAGAATTTTATTTTGATTGGTAGGGTATGGCCACTTATTTTGATACATACTGATTGGCTGTGTGTGCTCACAATTCATTCAAATATATCTGTGCTCTGTAGTTTCCTAACTTAGTAAGAATGTTACTATTGTTAAAATGCAAAATCTGTATTTGTATTATCACTATAAAAGTCATTTTATTTTGAAGGCTAAACTTTTGAACTGTATAAAATATTTCAAATTCAATACAATGAAGTTCCAAAGACTTTATTTAATTCTGTGAATTTGAAGGGAAAAACACCAAATCACTGTTTGTGTGTATTAACTTGGCTGGGTTTCTGTGTGAGGTATCTGATGTCACAGATAGAAGCAGGCATTAATTATCTGTTTGCATATTTCTTCCTCTGCTAATGGTGCCCATACGTTGCCCGTAATTACCTGAACAAGAGATTTGTACATGCACAAGAGACCCTGGAAGAAACATGAGAGAAATTAATTTAGAACAGTCCTTTTATAAAGAGTCATATTTCAGACTATAAGGTAAACACACTGCATCTGTATGCTATATTGTCCCAGATGTGTGTGTGTGTGTGTGTGTGTGTTTTACAGGGAATTGAACACAGGTCCTTCACACTGAGCTATATTCCTAGACTTTTTAAAATTTTTATTTTGAGACAAAGTTCTTGCTAAGTTACTGAGTTACCCATGCTGAGCTTAAACTTGTGCTCAGCTCCCATGGTCCTTAGCTAATCAGCTTTTTTCTCTAGCTCATAAGAACTTTCTTATTTTTGTTGTATATATAATGTCCAAGGTCTTTGGTTGTACTTTGCAAGAAAAATAAGGACAAGTATTTTTACTATTAGTCTGAGAGGGAGAAACTGGAAAACCTTATATTTGCAATATGCATATTAAAACTTACAATTTCTATCAATACATACAGTCTTCTCATATCACTATGGCCTGTATCCTTCACCCCTCCCCAAACTCCATGGAGGGAAGAACACCCAGAAGAAAATAAGCCCAACTACCAGTAAAAGAAGTCTCTGAGCATAAGACTTGCAGATTATTTTAATTTCTTTATTTCCTTTTCTGTGTTGTCTATATTTTCTATAATAAACATGTATCACTGCAAATAGCATGTGGAAGCTCAAGGCTATATGTAAATTATTTTGCTATGGTTAGGTAAAATCCTATTATGGCTATGTGATCTTTGCTTATGATAATAACCAACAAAATTTCAGTTTCTAAGCTAAAATAATACAACGTTTCATAACTACTAAAAGGAGGCTCAGAGATGTCCCATCTTTATTTTATTTTATTTTATTGGAACCTGGAATCATCTCATCTTTTTTAATCAACAGAGGGAATATTAACCTTCTGCTTTAGGAATCTCGTTTGATAGTATGTTAAATGAAAGACTTTTATGAGTGTCAATCTTATTTTCTAGGACAAAATAGAGATTTTGGACTGGATATCTAGCTCATTGGTAAAACATCCTCCTAGCTTGCACAGAGCCTTGAATTCAATCCCCAGTATCAAAAATAAAAATAAAAGCAGAGGTTTCATAATTGTTTACTAACTTGTTCTGTTAATATCAACTTGTCCTTGGAAGTAAAGTCTGATTAAGAAGGCTTTGCAGAACTCCTTTTAGAATTGCTATAGCCAAAGAAAATTACCTTTAAAAGAAACCTATAATTTTATTTATTACCTTATTTCAAAATTTGTTACCTGAATAGCAAGGTTACAACTGATATCCCTATGTTACTGTACAGTAGAGATACTTGTAAAATTTCCTTGTCAAATGAAAAGTAAATCATTATTATAATGAATAATAATTATATGGAGTGAAAATAGCCAGATCCCCTCAAAACATGCTGTATGATTTCATTCATATAAAACCTCAAAAAATGTGGCCCAGACTACCGTGAGATGAACCAAATTAATGGCTGGCTGGGGAAGGTGAACAGGGAGGGAGGAATAACACGGGGCATACATTTTCCAGAGTAGTTCATGGGTTTATCATCTTGATTGTGGCTACGGTTTCTCAGGCATATACTTTTGGTCAAATTCAGGTCATATGATTTAGGTATGTGCGTTTCCTGTGTGTTTGTATACTTCAATAAAGTGATCTTAAAAAGGCCATGAATTGAAAATTATTTGCTGTATGTAGAATAGACAAAAAATGTTTAAAACATACAGACTATTGCAAGTCAGTTAGAAAATTCCACTCGTATCTCAGAAAAGCTCATACCCACAAGACATTTACATGTGTAGATACAGTTTTTAACAGCAAAAACCTGTGAATAACTCACATGTACATTGTTAGTAGAGTAATTTTTGACATAATCACGTGATGGAACATTTTGCAGTCACTAAAACCCATTAGCTGTAATTGTGCACAGTGACAAGTTGAAACTTAGGGACAGTCTGTTGACTTAGAAAATGATTGATATAGTGTGATTCCACTGAAAGGTTAAAGTACAAAATTAATACAACTATGAAATAACAGGCACAATAAATACCAGATTAGGGTGGTGATTGATGAGCAGGGTAGACAATGTAATCAGACAGGCACCTACATGGTACTTCAAGGATAATGATACTAATTTATTCTTTCATCTGTAGGTACAATAGTGTACATCACATTATTACTCTTTATACCTGCATATCATACAAATCCTACTCAATCAAAAGTAAAGATAAGCATCTGTCCATTAGTGATAGCCAGGAATAGCGGAGGAGGGCATCAAAGGCTGGATAGGTTTTGGAATGAAAGCTGGGACTTGCTCCATCTTCCTGTGAGTATTTTTGAGGTCATCCTACTGGCATAACTAACTCGGCAAACTGAATCTTACTCTCTGTTAGCACCTAGCCATTCCAATGTTGCCCTCCATCCCCACAGAATCACCCCTGTTCTAAATAGTTCATAGACCAGGCTTCCACTGAGAAAAATTTCCCAGTGGATTTATGGTGAATGAGAAAACATGATCTTCACACAAGGTTTTCAAGGCCTTCTTCTTGCTTTCTGACTTGAGGGTGGGATCCTGTTAATAATTAATGGAGTTGGTAGAGGGAAGGGGAGGGCCTCTATCTAAGGGAGACATGTGGTTAAGGGGAGGGAGTAGCATGAGAAGAAAAAGAGTTTTATGATTTTTTGGAAGCCCTTAGTCTCTGTGTTACGGAGTTTTAGGGGTGAGGATGCATCTAAACACATTTAATTTATACTTTTTGTTATGGCCAACTAGGCTTCTCTTCCTCTTCTGAAGTTGCTGGGACTTTCATACTACTGCATCAGCTGCAAGGCTGACTGCCTCCCTGCCTTCCCCCACACCTCTAGATTCCCTGGGGCCTTCTGCACAAAATCACGTGCTTCTCAGATGGTGGAAAATTTATTTTAAATGCTTATCTTAGGCTCAGAAAGATCTGCTCTTCCTTGCCCATACTGATCTTTGATTTTTGCACAGCTGAATGCTCATATTGTCCCTCCCCCTGCCCATAAGCAAGACTGCCTTTCCCTCGATTCTGATGGCTCATCTCCCTCCACATAGCATACTGAGGGCACAGTGGGTGCTATGACAGGGAGGGGAGAGTGTGGTCACTGTGCAAAGAGGCAGAGGGCCTGACACTGAAGAGACTTCAATCAGCAAACATGTGAAAGAAAACAGGGACAGTGGTTCCTTCCCTGGAGGCCAGCTGGAGCTGAAGAGAGATGCCATAGCCTCTGTATCGCCTTGTTTCCTGAGGGTCTTCGGGTTTCTTAAGCTATCTGATGCCTCCTGTCTCTAATTTCCTCAGGATCAGTGGCTTGAGCTTTGGCTCTGAGCCTGAGCATTGGGTTTGCTGCTAGGGCCTCTGGAAATTGGGTTTTTTTCCTTTGCTCATTCCCAAGGGACTCCCATGGCCTTGTAGTCAGATTTCCACTGAAACTGAACAGCCTGTGTCATGCTGTAGAAACAGAGAGCTGACTTTGGAGAAATTTGTGCACAAATTTGTTTGGGTTTTAGATGGTCAGAACCTACTGGGAATAAATCTGATATCTGTCTTTGTGCCCTTACCAACTATTCTCTGCTACATTCTAGTCATTAGAAACAAAATTTGGGGGGAGATGAGACAGGGCCCTTGAATTCTCGCCATTGATTTCCCCAGTGCTTTTCTTCAAGTAATTTCCTATCTCCTATTCCCTCCCTACTCCTGTTTCTTGTTGCTTCACTGGTGACCTGGATGTTTGTTGCATTGGATTTTCCCAGAATTCACATAAAACCCAGCGGACTGTCAGACAGTTACATGCGTTGAAAGGGCTCCGAGCTCTGTGTACGTGTGTGTGTGGGGGGGATTCATGAACAGTTAAGAATGCTATCATCTCATCTATAACCCTAAGAAGGTATGTAGTGCTAGAATCAACCTGGCCAAAGCTGAATGATGAAAACCAATCACAAACTTGACAACAGGTGCATGGAGATGAGACAGTTAGATTTACTTCCTCTTTTCTAATTTGAGAGGTTTCATGTTGAAGCAAATCATTGTGTTGGGGTTCTAGGGACCTCAATGTAGTCGCCATGAAGCTGGGCTGTGGACTCACAGCATGTGCCCTCTACATGACCCCTGTTATTCTCTGGGCAGCCCAGACGTTACCAGGTAAGTACAATGCTTGAATGTTGGTGTGGAAATATGCCTGACTTTGGGAAGCGACCCAATGGGGAGAAACATGGACTGACTTTGTCTATCCAAAGAATCACTGTTCAGGGAGATAAAAGGTGAGGTATAAGAATGTGTGGTGTGCAAAACTGAATGGCTCTTTCTGAATATAAAAATCTTTAAGCCTTTTCCGTCTGAAAAATACCACCCCCAACTGCAATACTTTCTGTAGCCACAGTCTCAACTCTTACTTTTCTGATTCAGTTTCCTGAAAGCGTGCTCTGCTCTTGCTGCCCCCACTTTCTCACGTCTTGCTCCTCCTTCAGTGCTAAGCCTGGCTTCCACTGGAATCAGGTTTGCAAAATGCACAATGACCTCCATACCCACCAGGTCCATGATCTGCTCTTATCTTGCTGGACCTCTCTGCTGAACTGGGCACTGGTGACTGCTTTTCTTTCTTTCACTCTCTGTTTTGCTGGGTCTGTCACCTTTTTTTTCCTCTTGTACTCTTTGTGTTTCTCATGGTCCCTTGATAGCATCTCCTCTCCCTTTAAGCACTAGTATTCTCTACAGGTACACCCTGTCTCTCTACTCTTCTTTCTTTTTACAATCTCCTTCATAAGCTTATTGTCTGTAAAAATTTTGCCCAAAAAACTATGTATGTAAGAGTCCCAAATTACATCTTCAGCTGTAACCATGCTTTTGACTTTCACATTTACATTCCAACCTTTATACAGGCACGTCTGATTACAGGTCTTACAGACATCTCAGTGAAATGTGGTCAGAAAGGGACTCATCTGTAATCCTGACTTCTACCTCTTCTAATTCATTTTCACTATTTCTGATCTCAGTTGATGGCAACAGCATCCATTTCAGTCTTCAGGCCAGAAACTTGAGAAATAACCTAGCCTCTTCCATTTTTTTTTCATTCTCTGCATCTGATCGAGCATCAAGTTTAGTAGATTTTACTTCCAACGTTCACCTTAGAGCCAGTCATTCCCTGAAACACCACTAATACTACCCTAAGTCATGTAACACATGTCCTAAGTGCAACAATTGCCTAACTAATACTCTATCAGCTTGGTGTCCTTAGAATGAATTCTGTGCTCTGTAGCCTGAGTTCCAAAAGTCAAGCCTACCAGCCCAAACTCCTTGTGACTGCACACAAAGGCACCCAAACCTGGCACCTATTAAGCTTCTTCAGTGTCTACTGCCACCTTCTAAGCCTCATGACGTATGCTTTAATGAACCTTAATCAGCTTACATATACACTGTCACATTCTAGACACTTGCCTGTCTCCAAAGTTTTGCTTATCTTCTACTTCTACCTGAGATGAGCTCTCTCCAATGCTCCCCATTTCCTTCCCCTTAAAGACCTCTAGGTGTCCTTAAGGATCTAACCTCAGTGGCATCACAAGTGGCCTTGATTAACCACCATCCCCCTTGGCTGCCTGAAGTGCCTGTCTTCATGTTGAAATAATCTTTTCATATACCTGTGTCTTCTATTGCAATGACAGCTATTTATGGGCAGGGACCATTTTAGTTTTGTGACAAGAACTGTAGACTTGGAATTAGACATTCTAGTTTCAAATCCCTCCTTTAGTTAGTTACTAGCTCTATGTCACTTTGAAAAAGTCACTCTTAATATTTATGAATTCAGTCTTTTCATTTGTGAAGCGTGAAGCTTGCAGAATGAAAAAAGGCCTGGTAGTCCATAAAAGTTTATTTTTAAAAAGAAAATAAGGCAGAGCCCAGTTGAGTGACAGCGGGGGAACTGAGAAGATGCAGCAGAGTAGTGAATAGAGCCAAAAGAAGAGCTAAAGAAAACATCTGGTATGACATGGTGAGAATAGGGAAGTAGAGGGAGACTTGATAAGGGAAGCTACAAAGTCAAAGGGAGTAGAAGAAGACAGAGGCAGTGGGACAGGACAGGACAGAGTGAAGAACTGAGCCTCAATGAATGACCAGGTGGCTGAAACAAGGTGAAAGGGACCAAGGGTGACAAGGATCAGTTGCAAAGATGGAAGAAGTGACATTTTCCTTGCTTGGATCAATCATGAAGACAGGTGACAGGCTGAGGAGACATGGTGGGAAATCTATAACTCTGCATGTCAGCACAGAGACACAGAATTGTTCCATAATTGCCGTACAGTGAGGGAATAGGTGGCCAGGGTAGAGGAGAGGATGGAGACAGGGCTGTCATTGTTAGGGAAAGCTCAAGGGGCAGAGGGTATCTGTTCAGATCACTGAAAACTGAAGACCTGATGGGACAGCTAAGGGGAGGACAGACACAGTGAAGTACTGAGAGCTCCTTCGTAGATAACTACTCCAGACTGAAGAGCCATGTGAGCCTTGGAAAAGCAAAAACGTGGAATAAAGTCCACAAAAGACCTCTGAGGACTGATGCAGACAGACTTTGAGCTCAGACTCACCTCCCTCCCTTGCTCCATTCGTTTGTTTGTCTTTCCTTGCTCCATTCTTTATTCTGTTTTTAAACTTTAGATGTTTAAAGGTACTTTTTAAAGGCTGTTTCTTTAAAATTTACAAAATGGAGACAAATTATATACTTGGACAGCTTGTGAAGATAACCTAAGACAATATACAAAAGTGCTGGCAGTGTGTAGCTCATGGTAAGCAACCCATAAATGTTAAACTCTGATGTCTATTTCTCCCTCTCTTTCTATGCCTGCCGGCCTGGGGTCACGGCTGTCTTTGACTTCTGATTTCCTGCACCAACAGGTGGAAGTCATGCTGGTGAGTTTACCTTTCCTTCAATATCTTCCTTTCCCCTTCCCTAAACTACAGTCCTTTCACTGATAGTGCCTGGACACCAGCAAGCCAAGGCCAAAAGCATCCTTCTGAGCAACCCAGAGGGGTCTTGTGGAATGATGTATTTGATATCTTCCTTTTCTTGCTCTGAAAAGGACGATTCCTCCAGGAGAGAAGATAAGCCCTCACAGAGGGTCATTTCTTGTCTTTTTTCTAAGCTCCAGCATCTTTTTCTGGCTGTCCCTCATCCATGCCCTCTTCAGCTGCTGTTCTGGAGGTTGTGCAGTGTGAAGGATCTGTCAGCACCAAGGAGAGCAGCTGCCACTCCAGTGATGATGTGACCATGACCAGCACAGAGGAAGCTGGCTTTCAGGTCCAAGGCTACACATTCAGCGAACCCTTCCATCTGATCGTGTCCTATGGTGAGGTTCTGGGAAAGCCTGACTAGGGTCCCAACTCATTCTTTTAGCTCTACCACTGACACAGAAAAGTGCCCTCAGGAAACTGCCCACAGGTTGAGGTACTTTTGCCCCCATCTCCAGCCCCCAGCAATCAGGATGCCTTCAGTCCTAGGCCCTAGAGAAGTAATTCCATATTCGAAACTGGGTCGGCCTTGGAGGTAAGAGAGAGGTGGTGAGAACTATACAGTGACACCTTGGTTGTTGAAAGGCTCCAAGCTCGCACTTTTCACAACTCAAACAGCAAACTTTGAAAGAAATCTGCTCAGTGTTTGTAACTTTGCTCATAGTTGAACTGAAAATCCAACTTGAAAAAGCCTGTATGGGCTGAAAGTCATGTATCGCATCTCACCACAGACACGAGGGGATGACAGTTCAGTCTAAGTGCTGCTCACACACAGACAACATATGGTGCTTGTGTTGCTGCATTGAAACGGGTGTGCTTTTTTTGCATTTTATTTACATAAAATATTGTAACCACAGCTCCAAAGAAAGTTAGCAATGCCAGCACTAAAGCTAACAGGAGAACTACTATAGAGTTAAAGAAAGATATCATTGTAAAATTTGTTAAAGTTCTGGAAAAATGGATTTATAAGTATAATTTTGAGGTCTCAGAATGAATTATTTGCTTTTCCATTATTTCTTGCATAGGAAAAATATGTTCAGTTCTCGAACTTTTTGGAATAATTTGGAAAGAATTGAGTTCTACAACCAAGGCATCACAGTATAACTCTAAGTTTCTTTTTCCTTTTTTAAATTCTTTGAAATAGGGTCTCACTATGTAGTTCAGGCTGACCTTTAACTCACTGCCATCACCCTGCCTCAGTCTGCTGAGTGCTTAGATTGTAGGCATGCATTACCACATCTAGTTCATAATTCTTAAATTTCAACCTGGAGGCAAAAATTATCTTATGATTACAAGTTCTACCTGGGAGTAGGGGTGAAGGGAAGGCGAGGGGCAGAGGACTTTGATATTGCTAGGAGAAGTTCAAGGGACAGAGGGCACGACGGTAGAGCACTAAGGAGTGAGAGTTACCTGGACCTTTGGAGAAGGTCTAGGTGAGTCTGTTGTGGGCATCACACGGGGAGGTCCCAAGGCAGACAGTGGTTGATACTTAGCTCTTGCTCTTGGTCACAGACTGGCTGATCCTCCAAGGGCCAGCTGCACCCATATTTGAAGGGGACCCACTGGTTCTGCGCTGTCGGGCCTGGCAAGATTGGCCACTGACTGAAGTCACCTTCTTCCGAGATGGCTCAGCCCTGAGTCCCCCTGGACCTAACAGAGACTTCTCCATACCTGTGGTACAAAAGGCAGACAGTGGGCACTACCACTGCAGTGGCATCTTCAGGAGCCCGGGTCCTGGAAGCCCAGAGACAGCATCTCCCATGACTGTCACAGTCCAAGGTGAGAGCTGGAGGTCATGCTGCTCTCGTAGAACTGGGTGAAGAGGGACAGGGTGCCCAAAATTGTCTTCCTTTGACCTGAAAGTGGAAAGACTGTTAAAGCCTTGAGGTGCGGGTCAGTATCTCAGCATTGCCCTTCAAGTCATTCAGCCCTATGCAGAGTTCAGTGAGTTGCCTGCCACCCACATCTACACTTTCTGGTACTTGTAGTTTGGGTGTCTGGATTGTTGTCAGATTTACCCATCTCTGGCTCTTTCCTAATCCTGCATACTTGAAGAGAGAGAGAGAGAGAGAGAGAGAGAGAGAGAGAGAGAGAGAGAGAGAGAGAGGGAAAGAGAGCGCTTGAAAAATACCAATGAACCTTTCTAAGAGAGCCCACTCCTGATGGAAATGGGAAAGGAAGTATTGATGCTTTGCCTCTTGTGGGACTCTCAGAATATAAGATTGCTCACCTCTTCTTTCTTGCCTGTCTTTCCCCCAGAACTGTTTCCAGCCCCAGTTCTCAGAGCCTCACCCTCAGCTGAGCTTCAAGAGGGAAGCCCAGTGACTCTGAACTGTCAGACAAAGCTGTCCCCGCAGAGGTCAGCCAGCCGCCTCCTCTTCTCCTTCTACAAGGATGGAAAGACAGTGCGCAGCAGGGCTCTGTCCTCAGAATTCCAGATCCCCACAGCTTCAGTGGAGCACTCTGGTTCCTACTGGTGTGAGGCAGCCACAGAGGACAGCCAAGTTTGGAAACATAGCCCCCAGCTGGAGGTCAGGGTGCAGGGTAAGTTCCTACATTTGGTGTGGGTGTGGGTGTTCACGTGAAACTGTGGAAAGGGAGACAGGATGACTAAATCCATGAGCGTGTGCTAGGTGAAAGGAAGGGCATAAAAGAACCCGGAACAATAAGCCAGTCTTTGATGATGGAAGAAAATATCAATAGAGAACAGCTCTCTCAGACCATAGTGCATCACCACAGGACCAAGACCCAAGCCAGCCCTGTACTGGCTGCCCCACAGAACTTAGGATCCCTACGTTCCCTTAGGAAACCTACATTTATTCTTATAAAACCTCTGGGCTCTTATAAGAATATTATATCTAGAATTAGGAACAGCATCTGTGGTAAATTCTTGGAGGTGACATTAAGAAAGTTCTACTTGACCTGAAATACACCTACAGGAATTGTTCAGGGTGATGAGGCTTGAAGCCATGCCAGGAAGCCATGTCATAATGGAAGGGCCTGGAGGTGCTCAGGGAAGAGGAGTTTGCTTAGGGAGCTGGCATGGATGTCCTCAAAAAGCTGATGGCTGGCACAAGGATGAGGAATTAAACTAATGTCATATACAATGAAGAAGTTGGCTGATGATCAGTTAGGTTGTCTTAAAAGAGGAGGAATTGGTTCATAGTGATAGTTTTATAATGATGAGTTTAATCACTAGAGTACAGGTAGCCAAGCTACAGATTAAAACTTGGATTAAGAGAGGATGCTAGGGTCCTCAAGTCCCACTGCCTTTAGGCCCCACAGCCACTTTCACAGAACAAGAAAGGTTGACATGACAGTAGGGTCAGAGTGCAAAACCACTCTTATGTGTGTCTCCTGATACCATCCAGGTCCCCGCAGTTCTTCTGCATCTCCAACCTCGAATCCAACTTCTCAGAAACCAGCTGTTCCGGAAACAAGTTCTACAGAACCTCCCAGGCCTGTGCCTCCAGTAGCCACCCCAACTTCTGAGCCCCTGGTCTTTTCCTCTCCAGATCCCCATCTGCATCACCAGATGGGCATTCTTCTCAAATACATGCAGGATGTACGAGTTCTCCTTGGTCACCTGGTCATGGAGCTGAGGGACTTGTCTGGCCGCCTGAAGCCTGAGACTGCAAAGGCTCCTGCCAAATGAAAACCCATGCCCATGATGGGGCTCAGTTGCTCCCCATAAATCCAACTCTATTGCTTTCTTTCTGTCCTGCACATAAGCCTGAATAGTTTTACAAGTCATCGCAGTATCTTGTTAGAATAATGGGTGAAGTAGGTGAGTATAAATAAATGTGCACAAAGTGATAGTTGGAGTTCAGTTCTAATTTGTGTTCTCTGAACATGACAAAATAAATCTGCTCTGCCTGGACCAAGAATTTTCCTTCATTGCCCCCACCAAAATCTGGTGATTGAAAGAGAAGCCACATAAGTGGATTTAACACAACAATATTCCCTGGGGCAATTTAGCAATGTCCCCTGGACATTTTAGTCCTCACATGCGTACACTCCTGGCATCTTGTAAGCCAGGGGTCCTGGCTTGTAAGAAGCCAAGGGTGCTACTAACTCTCCTATAAAAGTACAGAACAGTCTGTCCCCCAACAAAAGGTTATCTATCTCAAATGTCAGAGTTGAGAAATCCCAGCCTAACAGAGGAGATCGGGTATGTTCAATGCGGAATGGCCATAGAGGGGAACCCCACCCTAATGAAGCTGATGTTAAATGCTGGTGACAGCCTTTGCTACTCCTAGTCATCACTCTCCCTTCCCAGCCTCCTTCAGTGAGTATTAATCACGCGTTAGTATTTAGGTGGTGCAATGGTGTGAGTACTGGTTTTCCCTTAAAATTCATATGTTGACATTCTAACCTGTAAGGTGATGGTATTAAGAAATGGGGTCTTTGGCAAGTGATTCTACCATGAGGGCAGAGCCCCTGTGATTGGGATTAGAGCCCTTATAGAAGAGACCACCCAGAGCTAGGCTGCTCTTCTGCCATGGGAGCATGAAGCAAGAAAGTGCTGTCTATGAATTAGAAATTAAGCCTTTGCCAGACACCAAATTTGTTTGTGCAACTTAATCTTGGACTTCTCAGTCTCTGGAACTGTGAAAATTAATTTCTTACCCAGTGAGGGCCAGGCTAGCAAACCCTACAGTAATCGTTGGTTAATTAATTAGCATACAATGTTATAATGGCCTCCTCCAATGAATGTTCTACATCCTGAATTATGCAGTGATGTCTCCCACTGTGGCCGTTCTTTGTGCCATTTTGTTTATCTGTCTTTCTTTTGGGGTGCTTGGGATTGAACCTAGGACCTTATGAATATATGCTTTACCCTTAGCCCCACATTAAGACTTGCTGTTATGGGGAGTAAAAGAGAGAACGGATATGGCAAAATTATATTACATGTACGCATGAAAATAGCACATTGAAGTCCAATGTATTGTAAAATTAAAATGCACTAATAAAGAATGTAGTTTTAAAAAGTAGATATGGTGGTACACAGCTATAATCCCAGCACTCTGGAAGGCTGAGGAAGGAGGCTGGAAAGTTTGATCCTAGTCTGGACACTTTAGTGACTCAGTAAGACTGTCTCAAAATAAAAATAAAAAGGAGTCAAATGTAGCAGTTCACTCCTGTAATCTTAGTACTCAGGACTGAGGTGGGAGAGTCCCTGTGAGCTTGAGGCCAGCCTTGGCTATGTAGTGAGTTCAAAGCTGACCTAAACTTCATGGCAAGACCCTGTTTATAAATAAATAAATAAATGCATAAATAAATAAATAAATAAATAATCGAGCCAGGGATGTAGCTTAGTGCAAAGGTTCTGGGTTGAATTCCTAGCACTACACACACACACACACACACACAACTTATTGCTAGGCTAGATTGTTAAAGCTCAACCTAACACTACCCTGAGAAATGCCAATATTTATCCATTTTCAGAGAGAACCTGTTTATCTTTCTGTTCCTAAATTAATTCTCTCTGTATAATAAAATAACCCCTTAATTCTACATCATTCATTGTAATATCTTTTAATTCAATGTCTTTGAAAAAGGTCTAAGTAAACTATATGTTTCTTTTTTCTACTATACCTCCATGAGACTAAGCAACAGAATAAATTTTTTCCCTAGAAGCCATGCTGCAACATAAGATTTTTTTATTTAAAAACTTCTGAATTTGTATTAAATTTATTTTTTCAAAAGAATTTCTTTTTTCCTCCAAACATTTATCAATGACATGTTAGAAATATTTTTAAAACATTTATGTCTGGGGTCAGGAGTATAGCTCAGTAGTAGAGCACTTACTTAGCATATGCAAAGTCCTGGGTTCAATTCCCAGCATCACAATTAATTAATTAATTAATTATGTTCAGAGACAACCTTAGCATCTCCATGGACCTAGAAAGAAGTGAAGATAATAATGAAGCAAACTAGGCTTCAGATCTGGAAGTACACAGAGATAGCTAGGAATTCAGTTTCTGTGGGTAAGGGGACCAAAAGGTGCCAAAGAAGGGTGTGAGTACAAAAGTATCTTCTCTCATGAAAAGAAATGTACATGTTTGCAATCCCAGCACTCAGGAGGCAGAGGCAGGAAGATTGCTGTGTGTTTCAGGTCAGGTTGGCCTACATAGTGAGACCCTGCTTAAAAAAAATAATTGAAAAAAGATTTTCCACTGTTTACTTAAAAAAGTTTTGTCTCGGGGGAGAATGAAGGAACAGAAACAGCAAAGTAACCAAAAACAAACACTTAGACCAAATCACCAGCTGGCTAAGTGAACAAATGTGATGTGATGCTCTAAACAGCTACAAAATAATCAGCCAAACTGGGGGTGCTGGACTGAGAACCCAGGGGCCTAAAGAAAGACATCTTAAAAGACAATTCACTAACTTGACTCTAATGAGATCCAGTCACTCTCAGTTAAATACAAATGGAAGAATAGCACATAAATACTTTAAAAAGAGTTTAAGATCTTACAGAGATGAAAAGATAGTATCTATCCAAAAAACAAACAAACAAACAAACAAACAAACACTTTTGAAACAAAAATAAGCAGGAGCCATTGATTATAGTACAAGTATGGACAAGTTTTAAGAACCACACAAATAGAACCAGTCCTGAAAATGATACAGAAATGGCATCAGGAAACCTGAATCACAAAGACATGAATCTTTTAAGGCTGTAATCTCGGGTTCCTAAGGAATGTGCACTTTGGCCAGAAGCACAAAAAGGGGCTTAAAAAAATGCAGGCAAACTGGGTAAGGCCATAGGTGTGCATGCCAAGGCTATAAAGGCTGTTATAAAGCCCAAGAAACATAAGTCCAAGACCCCAAAGAGTATCAGCAACAAACTCCATCAACTGGCCCGCATCACTCACCCAAGCTCAGAAAGCATGCTTATGCCCACACTGCCAAAAGTGCTCAAACTCTGCTAGCCAAGGCCAAGACTGCATCTCTGACTTTGGGTCCAGCTCAGGCTTTGCTTCCCAAGGTGTCCAGACTCCCAACACACAAAAGCTCCTAAGTAAAAGCCTCTGGCTGCCAATGTGAAGATAGAAGGACTGGAATGACACCTGGGCTGCTGTCTGCCCGGGGCTGGTGTCCTCCTGTGCTCTTTGTACAAATAATCTGATACAGGAAAAAAGAAACAATAGCAACAAAACAAAACAACCAGGAAAACATGGCAACAGTATAGGGAGAGATGAAAAATAATGAATTAAAAAATTAATAATACAATATATTGAATAAAAATGCAATCAGTGATATAAGCTATACATTGAACACTATTTAAAAGAGAATTAGAGTCAGGCATGGTGGGGCACACCTGTGATTCTAGAACTTGGGGAAGCTGAAGCAGGAGAATCACTAGCATGAGCCCAGTCTGGGTGACTTAGCAACTTGCAAGTGTGTCTTGAAAAAGGACTGGGATGTAGCTCATTGCAAAGGCCCTGGATTAAGTCATCAGGAAAGGAAGAAAGGAAGGAGAGGGAGATAGAGAGGGGAAATGGAGAGGGGGAGAAGGAGGACAAGGGGAGAGGAACAGAGGAAGGGAGATTGAGAGGGAGAGGGAAGGAAGAGGAAGAGAGAGAGAGAAAGAGAGAGAGAGATTTATTTTTGGTTGACTAGTTCCAAGGCAGACGAAAGGGTGTAGCAAGGGAAAGCTTATCAGCTCATGGCATTGGGAAAGCAGAAAGCTGGGTAAGAATGCCAGACTCGGGGCCCAGCTTCCCCAAGGTCATGCCCCAGTGACCCACTTTCTTCAACTAGGTCCCACCTTCTAATAGCCTGCTCAGTCCTCTACCACTGAACCACACCCCCCACATCCCCAGTGTTTTTTATTTTTTATTTTGAGACAAGGTCTCATAAGTTGCCCAGGCTGACCTTGAACTTGCCATTCTCCTACCTTGATGCCTAAGATGCTAGGAGACACTGGGCCCAACTAGACATTCTCTAGCTTGTAAGCACTTGCTCAGCATGTGCTCTATCTACCACATACAAATAATGTCAGGGAATGACAAAATGCTATATAAAGAGAAATCAAGCAAAATACTGAGCAGACAACCAACAATGGTGAGGTAATACTGGCTTAGCCACATTTCCTGTGGCTGAGGCAAAATCCCCAATTAGTTCACAGTCCATTGCTTCCTAGGAAGGAACAGAATGATGGGAAGGCAAGACAGAGGAAAGCTGTTCAACTCATGGCAGCCAAGAGGCAGAGAGAGAAAGGGGGAGCTGGGGACAAGAGCACACCCTTCCAGGTCACACACCGAGTGACCACCTCCTACCTCCCAACAGCACGTTCAATATGAACTCATCAACAGATGAATCCATGATGACTATAGCATCCCCATGGTCCAATCACCTTCTACACACAGGAGATTTTTTTGGGGGGGGCATTTTAGAGCTAAATCATAACAAATAGTATTTTGAAAAATTTTATTGGTACATTTTAGATATACATAGTAATAACATGTATCATAGAGAATTTGTACCTGTATGTGATTTATCTTGCTTCCTGTTTTCCCATTTCCCTCCCTTTCCTTTAGCCCCTCATCCCCTCCTTATTCACAAAAGCTTTGTTTCCATTTATTCCTTCTATTCTTTTTTTTTTCCTTGTCCCTTCTTTCCTCTTCCCTTCCCCCCTCCCTAGAGTGGCAAGGGACCATCTCTCTGAGATGAGACCTGAGGAAATGAAACTTGCAAAGATCTGGGAGAGACTCAGAATCTTTTTTTTTTTTTTTTAGAGAAAAAACAACGAAAACAATGATACACAATTTCAGAACAAGGGACACAGGAAGATGGCAGAACACTAAGCAGCAGACTGAATAGCCTCTCTGAGAGAAACAGTCCAGATGCTGGAATATAGCTTTCTGGAGAAGACAAGAAGGAACGAAGTGGGTCCCCTCAACCCAGGATGAAACTAAAGTGAGAATTGAAGCCCACTAAGAGAATATAAAAAAGAAAAGAAAAACTTAAACAGAGAAGGGGGTAATTGGTGGCGTTTTCACAGGAACTGGAACCACTGTGCCAGAAGTGCTGTTGGGACCCGGAGACACATAGTGACAGTGAAGCTGGTGGCTAGCAGGCCCAAAGGCCTTGGCGGGGAGATACAGTGGTGGAGGGGAGCAGTGGACCAGAGAACTGCACTGGTTGGTGGTGAGTGTGGGGGACTCAGTCATCCCTTGGGAGTGGGCAATTGGCCAGGCGCTATTGTAGAAATGGGCAGGATAAGCCCAGAGCAGGAACTGTAGCTGGCTTCGTTCAGCCACTCCCAGCTCGGAGTAGACTGGTGGAAATTCCTTGGACTGAGTCCCACCTCTCTGCGCAGTCCAATAGCCACTGCTGAGGTTTCCCTAAAGCTATCCCTAACCAACCCAACCAGCCTGGTGCACACTAATGTGGTGAAGACTCCATATGGTTAACCAACTCAGAAAGGAGGGGCCAGCCTGCCCTGCCCCTGCTTACACTCTAGTAGCCACCAGCAGACTGGGGAAGGCAGCAAACAGCAGAAATACCTAGCCAACACACTTCAGAGTAATTATAACCAATACAGGAAGTGCTGGGGACCCCGCTACCTGCTTGTCTGGAAGAAACCAGAAACACAACAAGAGGAAGAAGCAAAAGGCAGTCTCTGGCCTCCAACCCAAGCAGTACTGGTCCAGGAGATGTAAACACAGAAGAGATTGGGAATTGCAAACCTGCAGCTTTTGAAGCAACAGCAACTGAAAGAAAGAAACAATTCCATGAAGCTATAAAAAAACTCAGAACAGAAATACTATTACAGGTAAAAGAAGAAATGAGAACCATAATAAAAGAATTGCTCTAAAGCAGACCTCTAAGAAGACACAGATGAAAGAATAGAGGAGCGTAGAAAAAGAAGGGAAACCTTCAATGAAGAATATAAAAAAAATTTAGAACACATGAAACAGATTCAAGGAGATTACCAGGAAATTAAAAACTCCATCGAAAGCTGGCAAAACAGCTTGAAAGAAACTAAAGATAGACTATCAAACCTTGAAGACAGGTTTGAAGCTTGTTATTGCAAAGGAAAGATCTTTTAAAAATAACAAAAAACTAGGAAGTAACAATACAAAGGCTAGAAGATGATAAGAGGATCTATAACTTAAGAATAAAAAATGTGAATGAAGAAGCAGGGGTAAACACAAATGAAATACAAAGGCTATTTACAGAAATAATTAAAGAGAACTTTCCAAGCAAAGGAAATGATATTCATATATATGAGACATACAGAACTCCAGCCAGCTATAACCCAAATAGATCTACACTCAGGCATTTAATAATCAAGATCCCAGAAATTCAACGAAAGAACAGAATATTAAAAGCTGTCAGAGAAAAGAAACAGATCACGTATAAAGGAAACCCCATCAGAATCACAGCAGACTTCTCGACACAAACCATTAAATCAAGAAGAGCTTGGAGTGAAGTATTCCAAGTCCTGAAAGAAAATAACTTTCCTGCAAATAAATATCCTGCAAAACTATATCTCAAAATAATGGAGAAACAAGATGCTTCCATGACAAAGAGGAACTGGAGGAGTTCATGACCACCAAACCAACCCTACAAAAAATATTGAAGAACATGAGAGAGAGAGAGAGAGAGAGAGAGAGAGAGAGAGACCATGGTTTCAGGAACAGTGACAGAGGGGGCTCACTGAACAGGGAGACAGTGGAATGAAGGGGAAAAGTAGACAACCAAAGGTAGAAAAATGACATGGCAGAGATGAAGAAGGTTGGCCATAATTACTAACATGGATGGCCCCGATTCACCAATAAAAAGAAACACAGGCAGAGTGGATCAGGAGATAGGGTCTATGAATATGCTCTATATAAGAAATACAATTATCCCAAAAGAGGGTTTATAGACTGAAAGTCAAAGATGAGAAAACAATGCTCTGTGTGACAGGGAACCAGATAAAAGTGGGGGTAGCTTACCCATCAGCTACAGATTGGCTAGAAGGCCATAACACTTTTATACAATGGAAAACTATTCAGCTATAAAAAAAACTTGAGGCTCTTGTAGGTAAATGGATGCAACCTGAAATCATGCTCAGGGGTAAAAAGTTCAGAATCACTTAGGTGAATAGCAGGCTGCCTTCCTAATCTAAAAACTAAAGGAGTTAGTGGGATGCAAAATGTACAATGCACCCTGTGAAAGTGAAAGGGGAGGAATTGTCTAAAAGGGAAAGGCAGTGGCCATTGTTAACCTTTTATTATGATTTGAAACCAATATTGTTTTCATGGTTCTGTTTAGTTTGGTTTTATTCTGTTGCAGTTTGTCTTCTTGTGTTAGATTTGATGGCATGGACAGCTGTTTCAAAGATAGCTGGATATATTATGGTAACCATTTTTGATTTCCTATTAACTTGGTTTGAAGCACTGTATTGCTTTCACTGTCTTGTTTTGACTGATTTTACTCTATTCTGGTTTGTTTGACAGTATCAAGTCTGATGGTATAGGCAACTACTTTGGAGACAGTAAGATTCACTATGATACCCATTCTGGTTTGACTATTATCTTCTTTTGAAGTCCTATACTGTCTTTAATGTTTCAATCTTTTTTGGTTTTGTTTTGTACTGTTTTGTTCAATTTTATTATACCTGATGATATGGGCAATTCTTTTGAAGATAGCAAGAGGCATTATGGTAACCACTGTTGATCACCTTGTATTTTGTTTTTACATCATGTACTATGTCCATCCTTTTGTTTTGACTGACTCTATTTTGTTTTGTCACATTTGGTTTTATTCTCTTAAAAAATTTTAATAAGAATGGTATCAGTAATAAAACCCAAAATGTGTAACTGTTATTGTAAAAAAGAGAGGAAAAGAAAGTGCTCTAAAGGATATAACTGCATGTATGTTTAAGTGTGTAGGATTGATAACCATATTACTAAGTTTTTGTTGGATTGTTGAACAGAACTGTTTGCAGCCTCACTGTTTGAATGTCCACTTGGTATGCTTCAATTTTGTAACTTGAACAACTATTTCTAAGAGGACAATATGTAGTCTATCAAGTAGTGACTTCTTACTGTTTATTTTTTTTAAATTCTGTATTACTTCTACCCTTTTTTCTGTTTTGATTATTTTCTCTTTAAATAAAATTAAAGAAAGAAAAGGAATTTCAAAACAAGATAATAGATTAACATGGTCAATATATTGTGTATTCTTATCTTTAAAGTAGTTGCTCAGATTACAAAATATAAGCATGAAAAATTGATCAAACAATATAAGCACAAACCATTCTTTTCTTTCTTCTGTTTTAAAGATAGTAAAATACAGCAAAACAAGACAGAACAAAGTCAATCAAGACAAAGCAGTGAAATTGGTACAGAACTTTGGAGCAGGATACTGGGATAACAATAATAGCTACCATAAAATATCTTGTTATCTTCACAATAGTTGTCCATTCAATCAGGTATAGCAAAATCAAACCTAAAACAGAACATTATAAAGCCTATCAAAAAAGAATATTGAATAGAGCAGAACAATTAATCAGAATAAAGCAAAACAGTGAAAACAATACTGGATTTCAAAGACAAGATAGAAGGAAATCCCCCATATTTGCTATATTGCATACTGTCATCCTCCCAAAAGATGCTCAGACCTCTGAACTAATAGAAATGAACTAATAGAACTAAATGAACTAATAGAAATTAGTAATATAATGAACTAATAGAAATTAGTAATATAATTATCTTATCTATCATATATATATATTTTTTTTTCTTTTCCCGTCCTTCTTTTCTTTTTTCTTCCATCCCAGTTGTTCTTTCCTTTTGAGCAGTTTCTTTCCCTCTCACAATATCTACTGCACTTTGGATCTTATTTACTTTTTCAGTTTCTTACACTAAAGGAACAATACCAAGTTTACACATGCAGGAGACTCAGAATCTTTCAGGCAGAGAGAATGGAAAGTGAGGCATGGCGACAGACTCACAGGAATATTCTCTGAACTGTTGTAATCTTGGCGTGGGAGATGAGGAGGGAAGGACAAGTTCAGAGTGTGGTATGAGGTCGAAGGTCAGGCAAAAGCCCAATCTATAGGTAAGGTCCACAGGAAGGGGTTTGGGTTTTATTCTGAGTGCATCTTTGGGGGGATTTTGAAGGAGAGAAAATAATACAATTTACATTTTAAAAGTATTTATCTGGCTACTTGATGAAGAAATAATGTATGTAGAAGGTACAGTCAGCAGGACTTGCCGAAGAATCACATCTGGACTTTGGGAGGAGGAAAGGCATGAAGTACACCATACAGTCTCACTCCTGCAAGCCCTTCAGCAGCCCTGCAGGGCGTATCTGAGCTCATTACGCTTTAGGCAGGAGATTAGGGCATGGCAAGGGTGGCTGGGGAAGTATATGGGACCTAATTACAAAACTCCATATGCTGAACAGTTCCCCAAGCCCTGCACATGGACTTCTTATAAGAACTTGAGTGGGTTTGATAGGATGGCCTGGACTTGACATCATCTTGAGGAGTGGGTGGAGACACAAAAAGGACAGTCTACATTGAGTTTTTGCCACTGTGTTCTCTCTTGCATGGTGGTCCACCCTCACAGTGTAGGGTGTACTTCTCTTCCTATATTTACAGAGTTGCTCTGTAGAGCTTGCTTCTTTTCCTGTCTCTAATAAAATTGTGCTACCATTTGCACTCGTCATGACCAGTTCTTTGCTCAGCACAGAAAGAACCTAGAAATTTCCAAAGGTGACTCTAGTACCCTTAAATCCTATAACAGCCTCATTAACCTCTATGCTGAGCCCTGTCCTAAGCCCTTCACATATAGTACTGTAGTTCATTCAGCCTTCATCATACAGACCAAGAATTAGTTCACTGTGGCACTGTCTATGGAAGGGGATGAAAGGGCAGCAACCATCATGTTAGGGGAATGAACAAAGACCAGTATAGAGGAAGCACACCTTAGAATATTGGGACAGACAGAAGCAATAAATGAGATGCATGTAGAACAATATGAATGATTCTTAAGCACAGAGGAGTCACTTTAAAAAGTATAAAGAAGCCAAGTGTAGTGTTGCATGTCTGTAATCCCAGAACTCTGATAGACTGAGATAGGAAGATGGCAAGTGTAAACCCAGCCCGAGTGACTTAGAAAGAATATCTCAAAATTTAAAAAAAAATTAAAAGGGCGAGGGATGTAGCACAGTGCCTTGGGTTAAATACCTAATACCACCACCAATAAAGAGAGAGAGAGAGAGAGAGAGAGAGACAGAAAGAGAGAGAGACAGAGAGAGAGAGAGACAGAGAGAGAGAGAGAGAGAGAAAATAATATCTAGATCACTCTGTCATTTATGTAAATTAATAATATTAAAAATGTTTCCAGGAGGAATGAATGCACATATTCAGGGACACACAATAAACATGCTTATGTGGAGGGAGAAGAATGACAGTGTGGAAGAAGGTAGAGGAATAAGTAAACAAGAGAAAGGACTTCAAAGGGGGGACAGCACGCCCTGAGCACACCTTAAATCCATGACAAGAGAGATAAGAAAATAGATTTTAGGGCTGGGGATTTAGCTCAATGGCCTAAGCGTCTGCCTGGCAAGTGCAAGGTCATGAGTTCAATCCCCAGTACCAAAAAAAAAAAAAAGATTTTAGAGATTCAGTCATCCCTGAATTCTGGCACCTCACTCATCTCAGATGTAAAATAGATAATTATAATCCTTCCTCGAAGGGCCTGTGTGAGGGTTAAATGAAGTGATAGCCTTGCAGCACTCAGCATGGTGCCTGCCACACACCAGGACATGAAACTCATGACCATCACAGTGAGCTGGTGTCATTATCATGGCTACAGTAGAATTATTCTATTATCGCTATCATCACAGGATGCCTTTTATTTGCCAGAATCCTTATCAAATGATAGCATATCTTTTCCTGGAAGTTATGCTGTGATAGGCTTCAAAGAATTCCTCATGTACCAATAATCCTGACTTTCTTAACATAATAAAGTAGTAAAGAGTTAACACTCTGTTAGGTGTGTGGTGCATGGTGGTCCACACCTGTAATCCCAGCATTTGGGAGGCTCAGGCAGGGAGACCGCACAGAATTCGAGGCCAGCCTGGGCCATGTAGTGAGTTCCAGTACATAGCGAGACTCTGTCTGAATAAATAAATAAAAAACCAACCCCTCCCCCACCAAAATTCCCAAAACATTCTGTTAGGGGAAAGTTCTGGATGGAGAAAAAGATGAAATTTGGGAGAAATTCTGAGGAGAGCCTAGAATATAAAGAAATGTTGGACATGATATTTCTCAAGTCAAATCCTGAGCTCTGTAAGATAATGAATTCTACACTAGATTCCTGAGATTTTCAGGGCAGACTATATTGCATGTGAATTTATGGGCTGGGCAAGTTTCTTCTGAGTTCAGTAAAGGTGCTGAAATCTGTTAGTGATGAGAAGCCAAACTAGAATTCATCTGTATAGACTGAGAGACCACCCACCGACTGCGTGGCATTCTTAGGATGGTCTCACGCAGAAGTCACACCACAGGGTCAGTGGGGAGGCTGCGGATGATATAGGGAGCCCCCTACTAGCCTCAAAATGAGCAACCAGGCAGAGTGTGGGGGAAACAGAGGCACTCCCCAGCCTGGCCACTCCTAAAGCAGACAGCAGATCATCTGTGCTCCTGGTGACTAGTTCTTTTCCTCCTCCACTCCTGGGCACTTTATCCAAAGCTTCTCTACCTTCAAGCTATCTCTCTTAACCACCTCTCTAAGAAGCATGTGAGCGGCCAGCATAATTTAAATAACCAATGGCTGTTCCTCAGAGCCATTTGCATTTTTAATATTAAGTAAGCTAAGCTATAAGGGAATTCACAGTGGAATGTTGGCTGCCAGCAAAAGAGGAAGAAGTTGTTTGGAGACGTGACAACGTCTGATAATTGACCTCTTGCTAGAGCTCCAGCTGAAGGAGGTGCCCTGGTTCTCAAGCAGCCACAGGTGAGGACAGAAGAGAGTTCAAGGAGACATGCTATCAGCTTGGAAACTTTGTTAAGTATTTATGTGAAAATTTAGGCTCTTCATTGCTCAGGTCTGGTCACATGGCTCAGACAGCACAAGAAGTAGGGCCAAGAGTTGGAGCTGAAGAATTTCTGAGGGGCTGATTCAGTGACTTCTCCGCTGCAGATCAGGAGTTGGAGGACCAGGGTGTGGTTGGGAAGAGTTGTAGGGCTCTGCAGAAGGAGAAAAGAAAAGAATAAAGGAGAGGAGGTGTCACGAGGCAAGATTATTGCGGTGAGTAGGAAAGACATTTTTTTTAACTTCTGAGGGTTTGAGATTTCAGGAAGTGGGGAAGAAAGGGAAGCACATCACACTTATCTTTGGGGAACAGGAGGGTGGGGACATAGAAGAGTGGTTGGTGAGTCACACCTTTCTGTTCACTCTTCAGTGGAAAGAGGTCAGTTCTGGGCAGGGGGCTTAGCACTGACCTCGCTAGGCCTCACACCAGCCTTGGTCAGGGAATGAGCAAAGTTAGCCTTGTGGAAGTAAAGATGTATCCCCTTCACCTGAGGCTTCCAGGGTTAGCTGGTAGGGACGAGACACAGTGGGAGTGGGCGATGGCCGGGTCACCTGTGACAGCCTGGGGATCTACATGGCTCTCTTGTGCTGCAGAGGGCACAAGCTCAGCAGGCCCTACAGCAGTCAGGGCTGGCCTGAGCTTTACTTGGCTACCAGGATGGCAGACAGGACAATGCCTGATGCTTGGGATTCCTTGAGGGCAACATATATTCAGCCTGTCTCCTGCTCCCTCCAGTCCACCATCTTCAGGAACTAGGAATGGGTGGGAGATGCAACAGGTCTCCTAGTACTCAGTAGTCAGCCACTGGCCACCTTTTTTCTCTCTGCCCCCACGCCTTACCAGCACATCTTCATCTTCCTCAGTTCTCCAAGCACATCCGTCATGTGGGCACTGACAGCCTTCCTGCTTCTGGGTGAGTCCTCCATGAGGTGGTAGCAGCAGCAGGACTTTGGGTGAGGAGGATAGGGTAGGCAGGGCAGGTGCGTGGGGTAGCAGAGGTGGCTATTCCAACCTTAGGTTCCAAATGGTGCCATATCTATTTCTGGAGAGGCGAAAAGGAGGGACCTTTATCAGAGCAGGTGTGATCAGAGACAAAAAAAGAAAACAGAAATTAAGACCATTCAGTCTTTCCCATGGTCATCAGGGATTGTTTCAACTCCAACATTTCCCTCCTTCCTTCTTTCTTGTTTTACAGTTCCAAGCACTGGTCAAGCTGGTGAGTCTCACGTATCTCTCATCTCACTTTTTTGTTGTTACAATTTCTACACTAACCCCCTCTTAAGTGACCCTGTTAAGTAGATACCCCACTACTTGACTGTTCTCGGATAGCGTATTTTCCTCAGTCCCTGGCACTAAGTTTGTCAGCACTCAGAAATGAGTGTTGACTGGTGGACTGATAGCTTGTAGCTCAATGAATATGGTCTCCTTTCCTGCTGGGGCCCGGACACTGGGGCTTTCTAAGAATTCAAACCCTCAGGCTGCATGTTTGGGCACCTCACCTTGGTTCTCTTTCCCATACCACCTCCTCCCACACACTGCAGCCACCCTGGAGAAGCCCGTGTTATCTCTACACCCACCTTGGACCACAATCTTCAAGGGCGAGCGAGTAACTTTGCGATGTGATGGACATTACCCTCTGCTCCTGGAGCTGCGACCTATCAGCACTCTCTGGTATTTGGGCCACCTACTTTTGCCCTCCCACAAGAAGAGCATTGAGGTGCAGACACCAGGGGTGTATCGATGCCAGACACGGGGAGCACCTGTCAGCGACCCCATCCACCTCTCTGTATCTAATGGTGAGTGGTCTGGGCAGGCGGGGAGGGGACATGAGAGACCTCTGATGACACTGGGTCTCCTATGGGGGAGAACAGTGGACCATTTCCAAGGGGCAGGAGCCCGGGGCTACACTGAGGCCTATCTTGAATCTCTGGAGTAGGCAGAGGGCTGCATGGCGCTGTGTGAGAGATGAAATAAGGTTTGCCCAGCCCCAAAGGTCCCTGTTACTCTCATGTCACAGAGTGAGGCAAACATATCTGTTTCTCGGATCCACTCAGAAATCTAGAGGCTCTGAGGACCTGGGTTACTAGACTGAGAGCCCCAGGGGATGGGCAGGAAAGCACAGAGCAGAATGGGAAAAAGGAGTGTCCCTGGGTGGGTGGAGAACCGCAAGAGGAATTATTCCCGACAGGCAATGCTGAGGTTCTGTGTGTCTCAGTGTCCACTAACAGGGGACAGTGTGACACCACCTGCAATTCCTGCACTTGGAAGGCCATAGAGGAGGACTGCAAGATCAAGCCAGCATGGCTACATAGTGAGACCTTATTTCAGAAAGAGAACATTTGATTAAAAATTTATTACAGATATGTACACATGAACCCAAGAGGATTGACTGAAACTGACTCTGGAGATGTTTGAAGGGTTTCAAAACAGGATAAGAAAAATAATCATTTGTTAATTAAGGTGCAGAATTGGCACCTTCATGGAGAATATATAATTTTAACTTCGTAGGTCATGATTTGTATTCAGAATTTAAGAGGCATTGCTCAGCATTCATATTAGCACTTACAGTCCTACTGAGGTTTCCGGTTTGGGAATTGTTACAGCAGTGATGCTGACTGCGACAGACTGTGGTTAGTGCTTAGGGTCTGAGGGTGCCATATGGCTGTGGCACTTTTTTCTGGAATTCTCTTTCAATGTGTAATTTCCCAAAGGGCACCTGGTGTGTGCTAGGGCTCATAAGGGTTAGCTATGATCATGATGGAGACTGGGTAAACACATGATGTTGTTGGCTTTATCTAAGGCTGTCTGGGGAGTGTCTGGAAAGTCTTATTCCATAGAAAAAGTCTAAACATAGACATGCAAGACAAGTAGGCCTCAATTTAAAAATGAAGAAGGGTCCCCTCTGCTGAGGAAATAGCAGATACAAGGGCCCTGGGGTCAGAACAGAGCCAGTTATCCCAGCAGTTTCTGTCCCTGGAACCTGTGTTGAATGAACTTGAATGAACGGTGAACAAGGTAGAGAAGGTAGGGTGGGCAGGGGAAAATACTGAGAAGGTATTGGAAAGGAGAAAGGCCAGGCCAGGAAGGCCCTGAAGCCACCCAGGGGAGTTTAAATTTAAAACTGGACGTGGTAATGTAGCCTGTAATCCCAGCACTAGGAAGGCTGAGGCAGGAGGACTTTTTCAAGTTTGAGGCCAGCTTGGGCTACATACTGAGTTCAAAGTCAGCCTGAGTACTGCACAGAGACCTTGTCTAAAAAAATGAAAAGAAAGGAATGAAGTTTAAACTTGATTCTGCTGGGCAGTGCTCTAAGAATGGCACCAAGTCTGGGGCATCTTTGCCTCCCTGGTACCTAAGGAAACCCTTTTTTCCTGGCCATTCAGAGCTTTATGCATTAGACTTCTGGACAGCTCTGGAGAGAGGGAGGGAGCCCGTGAGGAGAAGGGGCGGGAGAGCAGCTATGGGGGAAGCAGGGTGTCTGAGAATGGGAGAGCTTCGCGAATGGAAGCCCCGGGAGTGAGCCACGCTGCCTGTCGGTTGCAGACTGGCTGATCCTGCAGGTGCCCTATACTGCGGTGTTTGAGGGCGAGCCGCTGATCCTGCGCTGCCGCGGCTGGTACGACAAGGTGGTCTACAAGCTGCACTACTATCGCGACGGCCAGGCGGTGCGCTATTTCCACTCTAGCACCAACTACACGGTGGTGCAGGCGCGCTCCAGCGACAGCGGGCGCTACCAGTGCTCGGGCACCATGCGCATTCCGGTGGAGAGCGCGCCCATGTTCTCCGCCAAGGTGGCTGTGACCGTGCAAGGTAGGGGAGGTCTGGGGACTCGGAGCACTGGGGAACTCCGGATCGGGACCGCAACCACGCTGGGAAAGGAGGGCGGGGACTCCAGCAGCTGCTGTTTGGCAGATTTTGCGACAGGAAGGAGCGCTTTCCCAGCAGCTTGCTCTTAGGCTGGTGTCCCTTCCCCACGACACGCACCTTGGCTTCCTGTTCTGCCTGGAGACCCCGTATTAAGGCAGCTCTGGCTACAGCCCCAGTCAGGAGGGGGGTCGCAATGGTAGGGTGCTTGGGATCGTGGCGAGAGACCACCTGTTCTCGAGAGTCCCCCTTCGAAGCGGAGGATCCGAGCCGGATGTCATATGTGGAGCGTGGCCTGGTCCCGCCTCCCTTCACACCGTCCTGATCCCTTGTGGACGTGGTCTCCCGACCCCACATTTCAGAAGGGTTTCCTCCCTCCTTGCACGTGCACGCAGCCACTCCCGCCCCCTTTTGGGTCTCTGGGTGGGCGCGGAGCCCTTGTAGGAAAAGGGAAGGAGCGGGGTAGCGGGACCTTCTGCCCCACCCCTTGTGCGGACCCAATAGACGTCTTGGCCTCTGAGAGCTCTTCAGTGTCTTCGCAGAACTGTTCCAGACGCCGGTGCTCAGGGTGCTGCGCCCGCAGGAGGTCCGCGGCGCCGCCTCCCGCGGGGTGACCCTGCGCTGCGAGACGCGCCTGCACCCGCAGAAGCGCGACACGCCGCTGCAGTTCGCCTTCTACAAGTACAGTCGCGCCGTGCGCCGCTTTGACTGGGCCGCCGAGTACACCGTGCCGGAGCCCGAGGTCGAGGAGCTCGAAGCGTACTGGTGCGAGGCGGCCACCTCCACCCGTAGCGTCCGCAAGCGCAGCCCGTGGCTGCAGGTCCCCGGGCAGGGTGAGTGACCGCGGACTTTCTCGACACCCACTCCACTCCGATCTGGACCCCCGTCCCGCCCAGGCTCCTCATTCTAGGCCCCAGCCTCCCGGATTCCGGTCCGTCTCTCTCATCTCGCGAGACCCCCGCTCCAAGGCGCGAAAATCTGGGGTGTCTGTTCACAGGCTCTCCGCTGGAGCTGGCGTCCACCTCCGGCCCGAATTCCCAGGCTGCAGCCTTGGCGCCGGGTAACAAGCCGCTTTCCTTCAGAAAGCCTCCAGTGTCCAGGTCTGTCCTGTCGGTCACCTCCGTCCCCAATGCCACCTCAACGGGGCTGCAGTTTCCGGCAGGCCACAGCGCCCCCACTGCTGGGCCACCCGCTTGCGCTCCGTCCACGACCGTGGGACAGTCAGCCAGAGAGCCGAAACCCAACGTGGAGCTTCTCCTCCAAGAAATGCAGCTGCTCAAAGGCTTGCTGAGCCGGGTAGCTCTGGAATTAAAGGAGCCGCAGGCCCTGTCGGACCTCAAAGGAACCCTCGAGACCCCCACTTCCTACTTTGCCGTGAGCCTGGGAACCCAAGAGAGCGCTCCAGTGGAGACCTGAGAGGCAGCCTGGGTCTTCTCTCCAGGACTGCTCCCCAGGTCTACACTGCCTCCCATCAGCCGCGCCATTTCAGAGCCATCTCTGTTTTTTGTTTTGCTGTGATTATAAAAGAAGCACCCACAATGCACAGTGGCTGACGATCTTGACCTCACATCGCAGTTTGTAACCACAAGCATTCTCCCGCACGTGTTTCTTCTCCCACAATCCAGTAGGGAAACAGAAATCTGCTCTTTACAACTTTGAGTATTACAGTTTGGAAGTTAATTCCAGTCTTCCTTAGTCATCGTTAATATAAACCTGATAAGTACATATTTCAACATAAATAATTTGTTTTGGCAATTAAATTCATTGAGGTCACTGAGCACTTTAAATTTTAAGAGTTAGTTCTAATTGCTCATAATGAATATACTCTTCTTAATATTAAAAAGACTCTGCCTTATTACTCATGAGTTCACATCTTCTGAGTCCTGGGTTCTATTTAGTTTTAGAGAGGGAAAGGTATTTGTGTGGGCCTCCCATTCCTGGGCTGCAAGACCCAGAATCGAGTTAGGCTCCTGCATGCACACCCCTTGCCCTTTACAGCCAGATGGTGGCTCTGGGACCAGCCCATCCTAACCTCAGTGAAAATGACAGAAGTCTACCGTTTGCATTCAGAAATCTCTTTGAGCAAAGTTTAGGACAAATCCTCAACATTACTGAATTATTTTTAGCAACTTCTTGTCTTTTTAAAAAACCATTCATTCACTACCACACACCCACCTGTACATACGTACAGATTCGTATCTTGTGCTGTGTGGAGACAGTACTGGGAAATGAAGGGAGAAAAGTGAGAGGCCATTTCAATCACAAGTTCATGTTTGCTCTCTGAAAATTCAATTTCCATGGGTTCTCATCTCCTACTGCAGTCCTAGGCTTCCTGCAGGGCTGGTATGATTTGTTCTCAAGTCTCATTATTTTTAAGTCCATACCCTTCTTAAGTTTCACCGTTAAGTGTCAGAACTAGTAACTATAGCTTCTCCTCCTTTACTTCTGCTGGATAGATATTCAATTTGCCACACCCCATTTTACCTCCTTTCCTCTCTCTCCATTTATCTTTCTGTACTATGGCTTGAATCCAGTGTTTTCACACTGAGTTATATTCCCAGATCTTTTTTATCTTTTTCTTTACTTTCTTTTTTTAGGGACAAGGCCTTGCAATGCAGTTAAGGTTGGCCTTGAACTCACTATGTAGCTCATGTTAGCCTCAGACTCTTAGTGATCCTTCTGCCTCAGCCTCCCAAAGGCTGGGATTACAGGTGTGCATTACCACACCTGGCCCTGATCTTTTCAATTCTAAACTGCCCCAGCAGGGCTTGAAATTTTGATCCTCCTGCCTCAGCATCCCATAGTGCTGGGATTATTACAGCATGTACCAGCCTTGCCAGGCTTCTGAGTGGTTAATCAGAATAACGTCAAGAATCTTTACCACATTCTTCTTAATACTGGTCTGTACCATTTTATTACAGAATCACTGTAGTTATACAGGGAGTAGGCAGATGCACATGTAAATTACACTGCAGTGTGATAAATGCTTAATGCAACATTATAGGAATTCAGAAAAGGGAGATCAAGAATTTACAGAGAAGAGAGGTGAGAAAGATAATGAGGCATAGATGCAAAGGCATGAAGATGAGATGTTTGTGGAGCTGCAAATGTTTGGAAGCAGTTGGAGACTTATGTGTGTTTATGTGGTGGGGAAGGTTATATTTTAGTGGGAAGGAGGCAGAGGTGAGTACGAAGAAGTAGGAAAGGACCAGAACTTGAAAGTCTTTCATAAGTACTTCAGCCTGTTGGATATTTTTGAAGCATTCCTGACATGAGGGCATCCTTACATCTTACTGGATGAGTTGCCAGTGTAAAATTGGAATGAAGTTAACTGATCTTAATGGACACCTGCTTACTTCCAAGAAGGTGGATCCAGTTCCCTGTAGTAGATACCTGGTTTGCAAGGGTCTTTGTGGCTCTGATTTCCAGCTTTATAATGCAGACTTATTTCACTTGTCAGAATTCTCTTCTCCACACCGTTCACTGACTAACTGCACTCTATGCCAGTGTGCAGCCTCTTTCTTCCTTCTGATTTTGTGATTTTGTGCCTCTGAGGATCCTGCCATCCCTGAGCTAAACAGGAAGTGACTAGCACTGGTGCAGAACTGATGCCCTTATCTTTAAAACCGAATATATAACCACTAGCAAATCAAATTCCTCAAAAACCTAAAGATAGAAATTCCACTTGACCCAGCTATTTCCCTTTTACATATCTCCCTAAAAAGAGATAAAGACATCATGTTACAGTGAAACATTCGTACTCATATTTATGGAAGCACAATTCATAACAGCTAAATCTTGGAAGCAGTCTATATGTCCATTAATAGAATGAATAAAGAAAATGGGGTGTTTATACACAATGGAATACTATTCAGCCATAAAGATATGTTTGAGTCACTTGTAGGAAAACGGATACACCTTGAGACCATAATGTAAATTGAAATAAATCAGACACACAAGCTTAAATACTGCCTGTTTTCTCTTAGATGAGAAACACAATGTATACATAAAGAGCAAAATAAGAGATAGATCACAGGGCATAAGGACATAGATCTTTCTCAAATGGGAAGGAAATCAAGAGATGAAGAGAGAGGGAAGGGAGGGCAAAGAGATTTAAAAAAGAATTAAGATGTGTTATATACATGTACCAACTGCACATAAGGAATCTGTTATATACTGGAGGCATGTACTAATAAAATAAAATAATAAAATGAATAAAATAAAGCCTGGTAATACTAGTATCGAACTCACAAAATTGCTCGGATTGAGATTATGCAGGTAATATACTAGACATATAAAAGCAATACATTTTTTATAATTTGTTATACAACCCTGCTGAATCTCAAGTGATATTAATTGCAGGCTGTACCATTAGAAAGGCACTATGAGAGGAAAACAATGGCCAACTGACCACATGGTGTCTTTTAAACTGAATGAGAAATAGACTTAAAAATAGTACATCATTCTGAATTATGTTTCAACAGAGAAAACTGGCTAAAGTATTCATAAAATTTAAAAATTTTTTTCAGTACTGGAGATTGAATCAAGGACTTTTGCACTGGGGTAGATCTCCAGCCCCCTCTCTCTTTTTTTTAGCAGGGTTTCATTAAATTTCTCTGACTGGGTTTAACCTTATGATCCTCCTCCCTCAGGTTCCCAGAATGCAGGGATTACAGGCAGGAGCCACCACATCTAACTTCCTAAAACTTTTACATTCAGAATCTGACTTTCCTCTGAACCAGTGTCCAACTCAGATTTATCCAATATCCAAGTTTTCTTACTTCCATTTTACCTTCTACTCTTTGAAGACTATTTCAGAAAAGAAGCCACAAAAACAAAAATTATAGCTATCGTTGCCAGACTTTCAAACTGGTTTGACAGTGATCTAGAGCCTGCTTACCCTTGACTTCTGCTTCAGGAATGTTGCTAAATTTATCTGAGTCCCCACCCAGTGTTCTGTCCCACAGCCAACAGCAGTTTCGCTGTTGTCTAGAAATCTCTCTCCAGCTGGTCACAGCCACGCTGTAAATGTTGATGGTGGGGATTTAGTGTTCATGGATATGTAAGCAGTGAAAACTAAAGCAAGACAGTAATTTTCCTGAGTGTGGAGATACATGCCTATGACGCTAACACTCTGTGAAGTTGAGAGGGTGAGGCAGGAGAATCAAAAGTTCAAGCCCTGTCTGGGCATGTAACTCAGTTTGAAGGCCCTGGGTTCAATGCCTAGTACTACCAATAAATAAATAAATAAATAAATAAATAAATAAATAAATAAATGTGAAATGGATAATTACTCAGAATATCACATATCAGAGAAATGTTTATGGGGGAAATTCATAATATGTTAAGAAAAAGCATATTACAAGTCAGTATGCTCATCATAACACTAGTTTTATGAAACAAATTATTAGGCACATTAAAAAATATGAGGATGCCAGGTGTGGTGGTGCACATCTGTGATCCTAGCACTTGAGAGGCTGAGGCAGGAGGATCAACATGATTTTTGAGACCAGCCATGGCTCCATAGTGAGCCAACCTGAACTACATTGTGAGATCCTGTCTCAAAAAACCTGGACAAACCAAAACAACACACAACACAGCCTGTAATCGCAGCACTTGGGAGGCTGAGGCAGTAGGATCATGGATATTTTGAGGCCAACTGGGCTATGTAGTAAGTTCAAGGCCAGTCTGGACTACAGAGTGAAACCTTGTCTCAAAAAACAGAAGACAAAACAAAACAATAAAAATTGTCAAAACACAACACAACACAAAAGGAAGATACATTTTATAGTATTAATGATACATATTGATGGATATCTGGGAGGTGTTTAATTTGGTTCTGTATATTACTAAATTTCTCTACAATACTCATGCATTTTTGTTAATAGATTAAAGGAATCAGCCAAGTGACAAATAAATCCTATTGTACCAGAAAACAACAACAAAACTCAGCAATTACAAGATGTATCGTAATTACAGAGGTATTCAAACATTGTTAGAAAAAAAAAAGTTTTGGAATAAACTACAAAATGAACCCTGAGCTCTAGAAAAGCAAATTTTAAAAATGTCTAGAAAGAAAAAGGTATGCATGGTCCTACATGTGGCCAGAGTCTAAAAGTGCACTAGAAGTCTTCCAAATTCTGAAGGGAACTTAAAGACTGCTTAGTTCAACCAAGAAATCATTTCTTGAGTCACTTCTAAACTCCTCTTGCTGGACAGCCATACAACCACATTTCACAAGGATGTGACCCTCATGGCCTCCAAAGATAGCCCTCCCCATCTTTGGGCAGTTTTGGGAACTAGAAATGAAACCAAGAAGTTGGAACAGAGCTTTAGTTATATTTCTTCGCACATGTATACGATGCACAATGATTGCAATCGCTATAGAGAGTGGTACCTGTACATGACACATTTTAACTCTTTTCATGTTTCCTTCTCGTCTGCATCCTTAGAATGGAGCTTTAACAATTAGGATTTTTAAAACAAAGCTGTTTGTCCACTGCCTCATGGTGAGCGCAGTAACCTCCACCTCCAGCCCTGTGCCACGGGAGTTTCAACAGAACAGTGTAATGTTTTTAATTTTCTGGGTCTCTGGTGGGCCAAAGCTTGGCTGAATCTGTGAGTGCCTATTTCTTGGCATTTGTTCTGCCCCTCCTGTCAAAGTACTTCTGTAGGGTAGAAAAAAGTTAGACTAGCTGCTCACTTAATCTGGTCAAATTGTGAACAAACTCCTTTTTCAATTTTTAGTAGCTTTATGTTTCAGTTTTATGAGCTTTATGTTTCATGGTGGGCAGGCAAATGAGTCCACAGAGCTGGGGCTCAGATTCAGTTTCTGGCTGACTCTGGTAACAGAAAGTTTTTTCTTACTGTGCCAGGCACGGTGACACGCACCTGTAATCCTAACCACATGGGAGGCTGAGACAGAAGGATTGCAAAGTGGAGGCTAATCTGAATTTAGCAAGACTGTGTCAACTAAAAAGCAAAAAAAAAAAAAAAAGGCTGAAAATATAGACTGCCCCTGGGTGTGATTATCAGTACTTAAAAAAAATTCTTATTTATTATAGTGAACAAAATGATTTTATTATGACTTCTACTCATTTACCTCCTAGGGCTACACAGAATAATCTAATGCCTGGTCCTGCTGACAGTTCTTCAGTATCTAAAGACACTGTTTAGCTCATATCTAGGTTTCCTTAAAGTATGCCTTCCTCCCACACTCAGGGTTTTCAACTTCTTCTAACATAGAATCCCTTCCTATCCTAGCTTTTCCAAACACATCCCCAATTGCTCTGTATTTGGCTTAATATGTGAAGCCCACAACTGACTGTAGTTCCTCAAATGAGTGCGTTTTAGGAGAATAAGGCAGAAAGGAAGACTTTGTTTTTATTTTTCACAATCAAGCAGTTACACTTGTGACAGGATGTCAAAAGTGATTGTTTCAAGTTGCAATCAATGGGAAATTCAAAAGCCAAGTCACTGTATGCAGAATTCATAAAGGAAATGGTTGTTTTCCTTGACTTTTGGCCTCTGAGGTCACTTTAGGGAGATTTTTAAAAAGGGCCAAGAGATAGAGAGAAGACAGGATCTATTAAGAGATTTATTTGGCATCATTCCCCTCACAGTAGGGAAGTAAGGGGAATTTACTATCTCCTTCTCTAGCCCAATGAGGGAAGTGTCCAAGGAGCCACCCCAAGAGATCCACAATGTGTCCCCTACAGTTAGGAGATGGCACAGGGATGGGGCCTGACTTAGGTCTGAGAAAGCTCTGAGACAGTGAGCTCTGGTTGTGGGGTAGAAGAATCCACTTTGGGATCACCTCGCAGCCCATGATCTCCTTAAGTCACAGGTGTATATGTCATGGAAGACGGGGACTGGCATGGGGTCGTTCTGCCTTCTCTACAAGGCCACCAGGAGGGGTTGCCACAGGCACCAGAAAGCTGGATTAGTCCTGGATTCCTAAGGGCTGAGGAAAGAGGTGCAAATGTACACCTGGAAAGCAGACACATCTGCGTAGAGCACAGTGTGACAGCAAAGATGTTCCCAGGTGGAAACATGAAACATCTCCAAAAAGCCCACAGAAATACTCACGAGAGAAAGTTTGTAGTAGCCACCAGCCAAGTTCAGAGGGCTGCCAGCCAAATAAGAACTTTCTGTTCTCTTCCTTTCCCCCTCCTCCCTCTCTACTTCTACCTGGGCTCAGGTGAGGCTGAAAAGAAAACTGATGCTAATTCAAATAAAGGAGGAAAGCAGGAAAGGTAGACAGGGAAGAAAAAGAGAGAAGGAGGGAGGGAGAGAGTTCAGCTCCCTTCTCAGGTGAGGGTCTGTCCTGGACACAGGACAGAAACTTAACTTTGAATAAAGACTGTAGCTCTACTGAACGTCTAGGACTGGCATTCTAGTGTATAAACTAAAACTGTGACTGTGGCCCAAAGTCATTACAGGACTCTCCATTACCGATATAAGCAGAAAAATCATGGATCTTTGTAAACTTAAATCACGCATGAATCACACAGGACTCTTCTGCGAATGGTGATTGTGATTTGATGGGGCTTGGGTGGGGCCTGAGATTCTGTATTTCTAACAAGCGTCCAATTCTGCCAACGTTGCCAGTTCTTGGGCCACACTGAGTGCCGAGGTGCTATGTAAGGGGAATATACTGAATAAATTCTGAATCACTATGAAAGATAAAAAACTGAGTTTAGATCATGTTATGAATTGTGATTTCAACATACCAGTCATGTGCTTTTTTTGATTTTTAAAACAGCATTATTAAAAAGCAGAGTGTTTAGCTGGAAAAAAAAAGTAATACTTTTGTTCAGTTCTATCTTCAGTCCCTACCCATGATAAACATAACATTATTGCTGGGGCAACAAGATGCATTGTCTCTGCTATTGTCCAAGAAATGGACGCTTAAGGCTCTGCCTCTAAAACTATATAAAGCTGAGACTGGTTGCCACCAGGGAAAAACAAAAAGCTGCCTTAGCCAGGCTTCTAGAAGTGACTCAGGCTGCAGAAGCACAACCTCCACCTGTCGTTTGCTGGGCTAGGGCCTTTGAGCTGGGCAGATGTCAGTTACACCCAGCCCCTGGCTACAAGGAAGTCTCAGGCCATACCACACTCTGCAGCCCAGAAAGGCACACGAGAAAATCATGAGGAGATGTTGACACCACCTACACAGACAATAAAGAGGTAAGCTCTGGGGTTTTACTGCTGGAAAGGACCTGGAGAGATAGCCCAACTTGATACTTTACAGAAAAGGACACTAAGATCTAGAGAAGTTAATACTTGTCAGCAATGGGGTAGAAACAGAGCTTAGATCTTTTGCATGGAGGTCATGTGTCTAAGGAGATCACTGCTTTCCTAGCAGTCAGGTATGTATGTATGTATGTATGTATGTATGTATGTATGTATGTATGTATTGAGATAGGGTCTCACTATGTAGTTCAGGTTATCCTCAAACTCACAGCAATCCTGCTGCCTCAGCCTCTCAAGTGCTGGGATTGCAGGTGTGTACCACCATGCCCAGTTTAGAAGTCAGGTTGTACTGAAGAGCCTCATTGAGTTTGTTGCCTGTAATCCCACATAAGGGTGGGCGCCTTCATCTATGATACACCTCTTTGCTCCTTAACTTATTGCGAGTTCATCTTGAGCACCAACATGCAGAATCTTGTATTTATCTATTTCTAAATTATGTTTTTGTTAATCTAATAAGGCAATCAGGTTTTTTTTAGCCTACTTCACTGTTCCACTTTCCAGCTCATAATTCTTTCCCATGCCTTCAAGGAGATCTGTAAGAGCCTAGGTCAGTGCCGAGTGTGGCAACATTCCCCTACTTTGACAGTCACTCTGTCAAAAAACAAGCTATTTGGAAGCTGGGTGTCGTGACACACGCCTTTAACTCCAGCACTCAGGAGGCTGAGGCAGGAGGGACGTTGTGAGCTCAAGGCCAGTCGGAACTATAGTGAGACCCTGTCTCATAGAACAAACAAACAACTAGGATATTTGGGCAAGACCATGTGAGCTGGGCAAGACAACGGGTAAGAAGCTCACGCTGACACCTAGTGGACACTGCTGTTTCTCATGAGCATCAACAAGTCAGTCCCGTGGTCATCAGCTCCAGAGCATCATTTTCGCTGGACATAGTCTGACGGGTACAGAAGTGGGCGAGGCCAATCATGTAGCACCTTTGTGGCCCCAATAAGGCATTCTTAGGTCCCCTGTGGAAGGGCTGCAGGGACACAAAGCCAGGGAGGGACAGTAGGAGTCTCTTTCCTCGGCAGGGGCTGCAACTCTGAGTGGCCATCTTTGGGCGGTGGTGGCAGTGTGACTGAACGTGTGGGCCAGGACAGCCTGTGAAATCTCAAAAACAAAAAAAACTCCTCCCTTTTTATAGGCACATCAGGGATATTTAATGAAACAATCTGAGTTTTTTAGCCCTGTCATCTTTGTGCCTTTGTTTCACTGCTTTCCATCTTCCTACCTATCTTTGTATCTCCACCTTTTATTCCTTTTTATTTTTATTTTATTTTATGTATTTTTTTTTGGTACTGGGGATCGAACTCATGAGCTCATGCTTGCCAGGCAGGCGCTTAAGCCACTGAGCTAAATCCCTGGCTCCTTTTTATTTTTAACAAAAGGAAAGACCCAACTCAAATGCCACCTCTGAAAAATTTTCCCTGCTTCTTCCAGCCAATTCTTTCTTCAGCTGAGCCCTTAAAATATTTTTTTTTTTAAGTACAGTACTGGGAATTGAACCCAGACCCAGGGCCTTCACCACTGAGCTACAGCCCTAGCTCTTTTAATTATCTTATTTTGAGACAGGGCCTTTCTATGTTGCTGAGTTGTACCAGTCTGGGCTAAACCTGTGGTCTTTCTGCCTCAGCTCCCCACAGGGTTGAGATTGTAAGTGTGTGCCACCATGCCCAGCTTGGCACTTGGTTTTGACTGTCAATTTAACATGTTTTGGTTCTGAGTACCACTGTGTACACCGTGGAAACTTGAGGCCAATTTCATCTTAGTCTGTGCTGTATCTTCGGCACACTGATCATGAACTATAAAAGCTGACATAAAATCAAAGAACATTTCCTTTAGATACTGTTTAAAAAGAGTCTTCATTTTGGGATTGTGTAAAAGTACTTCTATTGAAATTCCAAATTTAGGGTTTTTTTTTTTTTTAGGCCTTCCTCTTTGTTGGACAAATTTCAAATCCTACCATCTTGAATGTTTGTTACTGACACATCTCTATTTTTAATTCTCATTACTAGAGATTGGGGCAACTAAGTCATCAATAGGAAGTGAGTCAGAAGGAATGAGAAAGAAAAACTTTTTAGAAGAGGTTGGGGAGTGAATATGAGACATAGTGGAAGAAGCCAAGGAATATAGCTTTTTGAAAGATTTGGAAATATTCTGAGGGCTGACCAATAGTTTATAGGGTTTCCGATGTGCATAGTTTAGTATCCTTAGTGAATGTTAGAACAGACATTGTTGGCCTTGTCTTTTTGGATGAGGATGCTGAAGTGCTGAGGGTTAGGGTGAGGCTTGGGCCATGGTCATTCAACCAACACACAACAGAACCGAACTTGAGGTCTAGGACTTGCATGTTCAAATCCACAGCTCTTTGCCCTGTAACACGCTGGACTACGTGTGCTCTGAGGGACATGGGAAGGGTCCTGTGGCCATTCTCTGCATATTGTTTGCGTGACAAAGCATGAGGAGAAGGCAATCCAACAAACAAGATATGGAAAGGGGAACATTCGTGGTCTCCTTGGCCCCACTCATCTGACTCCCTGTTTACCAGTTTCTCCTTGAGCCAAAAAAGGAACAGAGAGCATGACCTCAATATCACTAACCAGTTCCTGCTCCAGCAGTTCTCAGAAGGGTACAGCAGGATGTGATGAGTTTGCAGATGCTGTGGTGGGGGTGTGTGCTGGAAATCAGGCAAGGAGAAGTGTCAGGTCAGATGACCAAGTTGTTCTTTCACAGTGGAGTGTTTCCATTCTGGCTGGTCACCTCTGGTCCCAAGGTTCCGTGGGGCTGAAGCTATTTCCTCTGAATCTTGATAACAGGTGCCCTTTCAGGTAAGGATGACATGTCTTACAAAGACACAGACCTCTGCGATAATAAATAGACTTCCAGGTGTGGCTGTGGCAAGATAGATGATTGAGATCTGTTCGCCTCTATTTTTCATGGCTGATGAATTTTTGGACGGGTTGCATGCAGTGATTCATCTCATCCAACAGCTTCCTCACCAAGGCACCTGCAATTATCTCTCCTGGTCACTCCTATCACAGTTGCAGCCACCTGGCTTGCAATCTTTCTGAACTGGGCCTGCAATCTTTCTGAACTGCCTCTGGCACAGTAGTGCAGCTGGGGACTCTTTTCTCCCACTAACAAGACACATCAGTAAGCAGATTCTTATTACAACCCCAACCCTGCAGTGTGGTTACACTTATTTTGCTGAGAGTTGGAGACATCAAATAACTTTGTAAGAACGCAGATCACACATTACTAAGTACAGGGTCAGAAACAGACTGGAATTTAGACCTAGGTTTTCTCTGGCTTCAGATGGTGCCTTCAAAGACCATGCCAAACTGAGCTACTCACTTTCTTAGGTACCTGCTTTTCACTCACAAATACATCAAATAATAGAATTATGTTAGACGATCCCCTCAGGTTTTTGTTCAGCATTGTTCTTGGGGAGTCTCACAGTACAGTTCTTGTGTATCTTTATTACTATTCAAGATCTTAGGTCCCATTAAGAACAAGATTGTGACTGGGCACGGTGGTGCACATCTGCAATCCTAGTAGATGGGAAGCTGAAGCAGGAGGATCATGAGTTCAAAGCCAGCCTGGACGATACGCTGAAACCCTGTCTTAAAAAATCAAAGCCAACCAAACACACAAAAAAAGGAGCATCATTGTGAAAATTGCCTTTCACCGATACCTTTTGGTTTCAGGAAATAGAAAGAGGAACTTATCTTCAGATCATGGAGGGGAGATAATGGGACAAAAGAGGGGAAATCTTCATGCTTATTGTGCAGTACAGATCTATGCTAACAGCAAATATTTTCAGAGGTGATAATTTTAAATCATACATATGACTGTTCTAGATACTAAAATAATTTTGAGAAGTAACCAAAGAATGAGAAAGTTGGTTGAAGTGTACTATCATGAGATCAACTCTGTTGCATAAAATGGGTACCTGCTCGATATGTAAACCATCACACATTTGATCTCTTAGTAATTATAAGAAAAATTCTCTTAATTGGTATTTATCAAGATGGTAGGCTCCAGGACATAAAGTCAATAGTACACAGACATCAGTTGTATTCCTGTACATCAGAATGAACCCACTAGGAATGAGATTAAGAAAACAATTCCATTCAGAAACTTAAAAAAAAAATTAAATGCCTAGGAATCAACCTAACCAAGGAGGTGAAGGGTTTCTACAAAGAAAATTATAATGGCCCTGAAGCAAGGCCAGCAGATCGCTGTAGCTGCTGGTTTCAAACAGGAGCCTAAAGAGAATTCTTTCTGTGGTCTGTTGGCCATTTCAGAACGTTGGAAATGTAATGGTCAATTCATCAGAAAGAAATAGCAGGTGAGTATGGCGGACTTTAGGGGGCCTGCAAGGGGGAGACCCTGGCGCCTCAGGACCTGTATCATGCGGTTATCTTGGGGTGCCGGGAGAACAAGGAGCTCTTCCCTTCTCTGGGGGGCAACTGAGAGTGTGGAAGACTTTCGGCTGCCTGAAGGAGAGAGACCCTGGCATGTCGGGACCTGCACTGTGTGGTTGACTCAGGGTGCCAGGAGAGCAAGGAACCCCTCCCCTCTCTGGGGGGCAGCTGACAGTGTGGCAAACTTTCGGCAGCTTGAAGGAGAGAGACCCTGGTGCATCGGGACCTGCACCATGCGGTTGACTCGGGGTGCCGGGAGAACAAGGAACTCTTCCTGTCTCTGGGGGGCAACTGTGATCCTGCCTGCGTGTGGGCTGAGAATCAGACATCTCATGTCGTCCTGTCCCCCATCCCGTGTCCCCCTGCCCCTCCCCCCTGCCTAGCAAGTGGGAGCCAGTGAGCTACACATCTTGTGAAAAGATTGACTACGTTATTTAGTATGAGCTCTCCATATGCAAAGATAAGGACAACCATTTGGAAGAAAACAAGAGACAATATGACAGATAGTGAAGATCTCTGGTTGTCTTGCTTTGAAATTTATGCTTTCTTATGTCCCATTCTGTTCTGTTTTGTTGTGTTTAATTTTACTCCCTTTTAAAATAAAATTTAAAAAATTTAAAAAAAAGAAAATTATAGAAATCTGAAGTAACAAATTGAAGAAGATATGAGAAAATGCAACAGTATCCCTTATTCTTGGATTGGCAGAATTAATATTGTTAAAATGGTTATATTACCAAAAGCAATCTATAGATTCCCTGCAATCCTTATGAAAACACCAACAACATTCTGTAAAAAACTAGAAAAATCAACATCGAATTTCATCTGAAATCAGAAAAAAACTAGAATAACCAAGGCAACCCTGAGCAACACAGACCAATGTTGGAGGCTGTACTGTACTGGGCTTCAAACTGTACCAAAAAGTCATAATAACAATGGTGCCGGGGATTTAGCTCATTGGTGTAAGTGCCTCCCTGGCAAGCACTAGCTTGTGAGTTTGATCCCCAGTACAAAAAAAAGGCATAGTAACAAAAACAACATGGTACTGACACAAAAACAGAAATGTAGACCAATGGAATATATAACACAGAAACAAACCCAAGTGCATACAGCCATCTGATTTTTTACAAAGGGGCTAAAAAATATGTGCTGGAGAAAAGACAGTCTCTTCATCCAATGGTGCTGTGAAAATTAGAGAGCCACATGCAGAGAACGGAAACTAGATCTGTATCTCTCACTCTTTATAACCCTAAATCAAAACAGATCAAAGACCTAGATATGAAACCAGAAGCATCAAAACTGCTGGAACACAACACAGGGGAAACACTCAAAATCTCAGGTGCAGGCAAAGACTTTCTAAACAGGACTTCAAAAGCACAGGAAATACTTTCAAGAATCATTCAGACTTCCAAGAATCAACCCATAGAATTACATCAAATTGAACATTTCTGCACAGCAAAGAAAACAACTGAGTGAAGAGATGTTATGGCTCGTGTTTAGATGTACCCCTAAAGACTCATGCACTCATAGGTGGGACTTTTTCAGAGGTGGTTGGGTCTAGAGTGTGATTGATTCAAGGTGCAATCCTGGGATTAAGGGGGTGTGATTACTAAATTCACTGATTGGTTTGGCACTGTCCTAATTCTGGTAGCCTACCTAGATAGAGCATTCAGTGGGTGGGGGTCCCTCGCTAAGGTTCCTCACTTGCTTGCTTTTGTTGTCCTCTGTCTGCCGTGAACTGTTTCTCCTTTGTGATGCCTTGGAACCAGCTGATAATGAACTGAAACTTCTACAAACTGTGAGCTAAATAAACCTTTCCTCCTTTAACTTTGAGTGTCAGGTGTTTTGTTTCAACAATGAGAGAAAAGTAACTAAGACCAGAGACAGCACATTGAATGGGAAAAAACATTTGCCAGCTACTCTTCTGACAAAAAGTTAGTACCTAGAATATATAAAGAACTTAAAGAAGTTAATCCCCATAAAACAATGAGCCCAATAAAAAAAAGTAGGCTAATAAACTGAATAGATACTTCTTGAAAGAAGCTCAAATGGCCAAGAATTATACAAAACATGTTCAACATCTCTAGCCATCACAGAAATGCAAATTAAAACTCCACTGAGATTCCAATCTTGCTCAAATCAGAATAGCAATCATCAAGGATACAAAAACAATGAATAAGGATGCAGTGGGTACAGGGTTTCCCTCTTACATTGTTGGAACCAGTATACCACTATGGAAATCACTATGCCACGTCCTTAGAAGACTAAACACAGAAACACCATTTGTCACAGCTTTCTACTCTTGGATGTATTCCTGAAAGAATTAAAACTGCTTAGTGGAGTGTTACATGCATGCCCATGTTTATAGCAGTGCAATTCACAACAGTTAAGATGTGGAAATAGCCTAGCTGCCTGTCAACAAAAGGATGGATAAAGAAAATGTGGTACATATACATAAAAGAATATTACTTAGCCATGAATAACACTGAACTCATATCATTGGCAGGAAAAATGGATGGAACTAGAAATCATTATATTCAGTGAAATTAGTCAGAATCGGAAAGTTAAATATCACGTGATTTCTCTTGTATAAGAAACCTAAAAATGCTTATATTAATAAATAAAATGAGGAGAGGAAACCAGGAGGTAGACTTTTGAACATGGGGAAAGGGACAAATTGGGAGAGGGGAAAAATGGGAAAGGGAGATAAAGGGATTGAAATTGATTAAAATATATTACTCACCCGTTAACTAACTTCCCCAAATAAACCTCATCATCATGTTATATTAACATGTACTAATAAAAAAGTGCTATCCAAAAAGAAAGAAAGAAAGAGAAAGGAAGAAAGCAAGCAAGCAAGCAAGCAAGCAAGCTCACTGCAAGCTCACAGCTGACAAGAGAAATACAAATTGTAGTTGTGCGTTTTTTGTGTGTGTATCTATCAATTCAAAGACTAGGAGCTTCTTCTTACCTTCTTTTCTTAGCTCTCCTGAAGACAGCATTTCCTTCCTTGAGCCTAAAATCTTGCTTTTCTTCCAGGCTGAGGTATTTTCATTTCTCCACAATACAACCAATATGCAGAAAGCTTGCAAAAGGGCAAATATCGCCATCTAATGGCTAAAGACACAATTACAGAAGCTGTTAAGCTTTGGCTTGGGGAAGCAAGGAGTAACTCCTAAGGGCTGAGTCAGCCTTTGTAGACAGTCAATATCCAGATACACAGCATCTTCCGCTTCCATCCTCGAAGGAGCTTACCATCATCTTAGGGAGTTGGGGAAAGAAGCCTTACTTCCAAAAGAAAACTACTAAAAATAAGGAAATGATCAGAATAAAAGTGTCAGTAGATGAACCCTTAATTTTGTTCTCTTCCCAGAATGTACTTATATCCATAATTATTAACGGTGAATAGCTTTAATAAATAAAAATAAAGTATACATATAAAGAAGTGTTTTATGTCTAATATGCATGCCTCCCTCAAATCAGCTCCCAGAAATAATCACTGTTAAGATACATATATTTCAATATCCTTTATAGTTAAAGATATATATGTGTAGATATCTATCTATCTATTTATATTTAAAACATATGAGAGCTGGGTGTGGTGGTGCATACCTGTAATCCCAGCACTCAGAAGGCTGAGACAGGAGGACCGTTGAGAGTTTGAGACCAGCCTGGGCTACAAAGTGAGATCAAAGCCAGCCTGAACTGCATAGTGAGATCCTGTCTCAAAAAGATAATAAAAATACATGAGCTCAGTTATCTTTGCATTTGTAAAATAGTTTTTAAAGAAACTTTATATTATAGGCAGCACAGATCACTTTCTTAATAAGTGTATGCGGTACTTGAGATAGAACTTGGGACCTTTGTACTAAGCTACACCCCCAGCCCTTTTTATTTTTTGAGATACTATCTTGCTAAGTTACTAAGCTGCCCAGACTGGATTCAAACTTGTGATCCTCATGCTTCAATTTCCCATAGTTCTGGGATTATGGGAGTGCACAATCACATCGCGCTTTTAATAAGTTCTTAATAGTTGGTTAATATTTCACTGAGTAAGAAAAGCAACTCTTTCAGTCAATCTGTTATCTTTTTTTTTTGGTACTGGGAATTGAACTCAGGACCTTGTGCTTGCTGGCAGTGTGCTACTGAGCTATATCCCCAGCCCTACTACTTTTGCTGCTTCCAGTTTTTTATTATTATAGGCAACTGATGCTGAACTGGTTATCAAGAAATCCTCAAGCTCCTTCAGGCTCACTGATTCACTAGAAGGACGCCAGACTTGGAAAGAGCTGTTTTACAAAGTTATGGTTTATTATACCAAAAGGACATGTTAAGATCAGCAAAGGGAAAAGGTGCATGGTAAAGCCCAGGAGAAAGCAGGAACAGGCCCTCAGGTATCCCTTCCGGGAAAGGTCACAGAGAGTGCTGAATGCTCCCAGCAATGATGCATAACAACGCGTGTGAAGTACACCACACAGGAAGAGCCCCACACCTGGTGCCAGGATTTCTACAGGGGGATCGTGATACTGGCTTGCACCACCTGCATGACTGCCCTTCACTGCTCAGTCCCCAGCCTAGGACTTCGGGCACACAAAAATAGGCCTTTACTATAGGTCACATTATTAGCGTGAACTGTCCAGTCAAACTGATACCGCCTGATCCAGCCCTTCAGCACACAGAAACAGGCCTTTGCCACCAGTCCTTAGCGTAAACTATGTAGTCAAACTGCCACAGTGTGGGCCAAGAGCTGGCCCAGGGCCAGTCCCCCTGGACACGAGCCTCTCTTGGGAAGGTGTGGACTTGAGCAACAGGCGCTGGCAGAGTTGATCTTTTCCTGCACATCCCTTGTGTCTGATCTGACACTGCCCAGGCCCTCAGCTGCCCAGCCTCACATACGTCAGCTTCCACATGTCCTCCTCAATCGTCTAGCCTCACTCTGCACACAGAAACTAGGCATTTCTTTCTCTCAGAAAATGGAAACCATCATAAAACAATGTGTTTAACTTCTCAACAACAAACCCCTGAGCTTCCCGGCAGCCCTGCCTGTTCTTTCCCCGCTTTCTCTGGTTACCACAGAGAAGGCTGCTCAGGATCACATCTCTCCCCTAGTTTATTCAAGGACTCCTGGGCTGGGGGTGCTGTGGGAGAGCATGTGCCTAGCAGATGAGAGGCCCTGGATTTGAATTCCAAGCACTGAAAAAAAAGTTGTTTAAAAATAAAATTCCTATTCTCTTGTATCTGTAAATTCTCCCCCCCTCGCCGTCCCTTTTGGTACTTCACTGGAACTTTATTCTGTTGTTTTTGAGAAAAGATCTCACTATATAGCCTAAGCTAGGCTTGAGCTCAAGATCCTCCTGCCTCAGCTTCCCAAGCGCTGGGAATACAGATATGAGCAATGTCTGGCCTCACTGGAACCCTGTCTTTCAGGTTAGTATTTGTATCTACATCTATTTTTAAGAAACACCTCCCTCAACTTCACATTTCCCTTTGACTTCATCTCTCTTTTCTTCTTAAAAGACTAGTCCATGCTAGCTCTTCCTTTTGTTTTTGGTTTGCACTCCTCCCTGTCCCCACCAATCATTTTCCCAACCTACACCCAATAACCTCGCTGAAGCTACTTCACTCAGGATGCTTAGACCTTGCAATTAAGTCTAATGGCAGCTTTTAGTTCTCACTTGTATGACTTATCCTTCGCTTCCAAGGCACCAGCTTTTCTTATTGTCTTTTTGGCTGTGCTGCAGTTTCCTGTTTTTTTGTTTGTTTGTTTTTTGAGACAGGCTCTCACTATGTAGTCCAACTTGTAGATCCTCTTGCCTCCACCTCCAGAGTGCTGGGATTACATGTGTGCGCCACCACTCTCAGCTTCTTGTGGGACCCTTCTACATACCTGTCCCTTAAATCTTATTTTTCTCCAGCAACCTCTTCATTCCTTTTCCATTTTATACTCTCATCCTTGACAAGCCTATCAATCCTAATCTACTTATAAATGTCACTGGCTTGGGTCTGTGGTCCCCAAGGCAGAAATAAAGAACTTAACTCACCTTTTAAAAATAAGTTTATAGGTTCGCTGACCCTCATTGCAGAAAAAGAAATGTCAGCACACATCAGCAAAAGAGATGCGAATAGGATTTATTAGGCAAAGTCATAGGAAAAGTATTTGTCATCCAGCGAAAGTAGAAAGCAGTCTATATTATAAAGCAAAAGCAATCAGCCCCCAGAGGCCCCACAAAGGGTTGTCCAAAAGGGAATTTCAGTTTAGAGTTTGTGTACTCAAAAAAAAACAAATGACTACATTGCTAAAATTATCCATATAAACACAACAAAGACATTCTTTAAAGGAGTATCTTGCTCCTTGACAAGAAAATTCTCCCAACCTAATGAGGCCTTTGGTCACTGAGCCTGGCTGTGGTCGTTGACCCAGGTATATGACTCTCACTGGATCTTGCTGGCTCCTTCTTTGGCTTGGCCTTCTTCTGGCCACCTGTCACCCTGCTCACAGCCTCCACGTATATACGGACTGCCAGGATCCAAACTTTACTTCCTCAATCGAGTCGGTATGGCTTGGGTAACTTTAGCTGCATCCTGGAAGTTGCAGTCTTCTTACAAAGCACAGTCGTTAGTTAAGAAATTGTTTCCTTTCTACCTTTTATTTCTGTTATCCTATCTCATAACAACTGGACATCTTTTCTAAGTGTCACAGCTCAGTATCCAACCAGCCAATGGTTGCCCTTACTTAGGAGTGAGCATGTCCAAAAATGTGTTTGCTTTTCATCACACTGACCCTCCTCCATTATTTCCTGTGTTGTGAGTGAAGCCATCTTCTGCTTAATCACCCAAAGCACAGTCATTTTTATAATTTCTGCCTCTTTCATCTCCCGTATCTACTTGGCCTCAACATTTCTGTTCTTCTTCATAATAGTTCTTAAACACATTTCCTTTCTTTTTGTTTCCTCTGCCAGTTCCCTAGATCTTGTCATGCAGGACTCAATAACTGTTCCAGTCTTGTAACGGGGCCCTGCCTCCAAAACTGTCCTCCCCAATCCATCCCTGACACACTGTGGTTGAGAATATTTTTTAAAAAAGCAAGCCAAGTACAGTGTGGTACTCTGCCATTTTAACTTCTATAGTTATTCACAAAGTCTTTAAGAAAAAGGTAAAACTTCTTATTGGGACATCATGTTGCTCTCATGACCTGGTCAAGTCTAGATCTCCAGTGTCCTGTGGACTACTGTGAATATCATGTCTATCTCCTGCTTCCTCTCCAACAATGCACTGATCTTTTGGTAGGGTTTTCTGGTCTTTGCGGATAGATGCTGGTCCTTCTGCTTAGAACTTCTTTTCTCCTCTTCCTCCTTTTTTGCTTGACAACTTCTGATTCACCCTTGAAGATACAAGTCAAGCATCACCTCCTCTGGAAAGCTATTGTTGATTACCCTCTTGCATTATAGTGGAACCTTAATGTATTCCTCTGGTACTGTGTTCTTGTTTTATTTTATTTATTTACTTAGTCTTTTTGAGACAGTGTATCACTATGTAGTTTAGGCTGGCCTTGCACTCATTTTGTAGCCCAAAGGGGCCTGCAACTCAAAGTGATCCTCCTGCCTCCGCCTCAAGCATGCAAGGATTATAGGCGTGTGCAAACACGTCTGGCCTACCTCTTCCCTGTTTTAGTCTAGGAACTATGTGTTTTTAAAATCTTTAATTCATTTTGAGCTTTTAAAAAAATGTGGTAAAAGATAAAAGTTTAACTTCATTCTGCATGTGAGTCTTCGATTTTCCAATCACTGTTTGGAGACTGCCCCCTCCCCACAGTGCAGCCTTGCTCTGCAGCCTTGCTGAAGATCATTTCACCATTTATGTGTGAGAGTATATTTCTAGGCTCTTGTATTTTATTCTTTTGGTGTGTGCCTCTGTCTTTACGTCAGTACTGTAACTCTTAATTTGTGACCAATTACGAATTTAGTACTCTCTAGCCTGCCCTCCCTGTAGCAAAGATTTATTAAGATACCCAGTCACAGAATGAATCCCACTTCCTGACAGCGTCCAAGTTACACCAAAGTAACTTCCTTACACCCTTGTCCAAAACACCTAGCTAAAACCCAAATCTTTTAACAGGCCCTTCCCTGCACCTCTTCCTAAGAGGCTTTAAAATTCTCCATATCTCATAGCTGAATAATAAAACCAACTCGTTGAACTCCATTCCCATGGTGCTTCTTAGCTCGAGGTCAATGATGTACAAAAACAGGAGGCTGGTATACACAGCGTACACAGAACAAAAAGCAGCAAGAAAAGGATTTACATCCCAATAGCAAATATGGGGAGGACAAGTCATAAAAGAAATACAAACGGTTTCTTATGCACTGAAAGAATGCTTCGCTTCAAATGCATGAAATGATTTGGCTGCTTTCAAATTTGCAGTTGCTTTTGTTACCTCTAAAATGCCTGATAATCCATGTATTTGGGGAAGTTTACCTTCTATCACTAAGACACACCGCTCTGAACAGGCTCAGCATATCCCTTAAGTCCACGTTCCCGGGGTCGGCGTGGTCCTCCGAGCTGCCGAGGTGGGCGGGCGCAGGGAAAGGACGTTCTAGCTAGCCGCCCACGGCGGAAGGACGTTCTAGCCAGCTGCTCACTCGGTGGAAGTCCCGTGGCAGCCTGGCCGCTGGGCGCCGCCATGTTGGAGGCGCAGGGTCTCTACCATGGCTGCGAGAACCCGAACCCGAACGCGGACCCGGCCAGCTCCACCGAGCGAATGCTGGAAGTGCAGCCGGGGCTGTACCTGGGTGGGGCGGCGGCCGTCGCGAGTCCGGATCACTTGAGGGAGGCTGGCATCACCGCCGTGCTGACAGTGGACTCGGAACCTGCTTTTCAGGCGGAGGCTGGGTTGGAGGGCTTGCGGAGCCTGTTCGTGCCGGCTCTGGACAGACCCGAGACAGACCTGCTCAGCCACCTGGATCGGTGCGTGGCCTTCATCGGCCAGGCCCGTGCCGAGGGCCGTGCGGTGCTGGTGCACTGGTGAGCGCCGGGTTTGGGTGCGAGGTGCCCGTCTCGCTTGCAGTCTTAGCTGCTCGTCCCTTTGCACTGCGGCTCCAAGGAGGAACTGGGCCTGGAGGCAGGCCCCTGCTTTCATTCATTAGTGTTTTGGTTGGTTCATTCTGCTGCAAATGGTTGGTTCCTGGGGGGGCATGGGCGGCCAGCAGATAAAGGACAAAGTCCCTACGCCCTAAGTGGTTTACAGCGCTTTAGGAGAAGCCCACCACCCCAAAGACTGTGCTGTAGATTAGATAGATAGGAATGGAAAGATGTGACACCTTTCCTGTGATACGCCTGTAACAGATTGGATTAATCGAAGTTTTAGATGACACGGTAACCTTCAGAAATGAAGATCCAAAGACTCAGGGAAAACTGACCGTTGTTATGTTTGGATCCTTTTAAGAATGGGCAGATGTGTAGAACTGGTTGGAGAAAAGGAGTAGGACTTGATGGAATAGATGGAGAGGGGAAACCTAGGAAGTCCTGACCATTTGGGTTCTTCATGGTTTGTGTGGCATTCCTTCCTCCCAGGTGCAGTGTAGGAGCCCTTATGGTGGGAGGGTCTTAGCATCAGACAGGATATATGAAACAGTTCCTTTATAGACCACCCTTAAGACAGAAAGGTGAAGGAAGGATGGAGTGGTATTTCTAGATTTTATGATTGATTGGTTTTGGAGGAGAGGGATTCTAGTTTCTTTGACCTGTTTTGGGAGAGAAAGGAATCAGGACAAAAGATTAGAAAAAAAGATACAAGCGATTCTGTGCATGGAAGCAGACACAAAGTATAATCACCCCATTAGCACTACATGACTTAGAAATTTACATAACCCTTTTCTTGTAGGGAAAGTGGCAAATGGAGAATGTAAAAAAAATTTAAGGGAATAGTAAATCATTTTTAGGGGAAGAAACACAGTGGCCCGGGACAAGATCTACTGGACTCAAGAATAGTTAGTAAATTGTAAATGATCCTCTTTGGAATAGTGAATAGGATCAAGGAGATGACAGGGTGTGTGCAGAAATCTGTCAGCACATTCTGACACTCAATAACCCTGTGTGTGTTGACAGACCTGTCTTTCTCCCTGGTGTATGACTTTAGCTAATGAAAACTCAGGAAAGAGATTGGGGTGATTGTTTTCTTCTTAGGTGGGGCTAAACTTTAAGCAAACAAGAAGATATTAGAGTAAAGCCTCTTCCAGCATGTGCTGCAAAGTTCGTTTAATTGAAAATAATCAGCATACTGAATTTGGAGGTGATAGCTCCTGGATTCCTTCATTACTATAGTGGTCCCTCATTGGCGACCAAAAGGATTAAATCTCTTAAGAGCTGAACGAATGCCTCACATATTAAAGCTGTCCAACAACAAAAGAACCCCAGTTAAAAACGACATCCCACCTTCAGTAAGTGGTTATAAAATAATAATTTTGATGTGAAGCCTGTTCTCTAAAAGATGTATAGACTTTCCTATCTAAACCTGAAGGCCTGAAGAAATGGTATGTCAATGTTGTAACTGTAAACATGTAATTTTAAACTCAATGCATGTGCTCCTGAAAGATTTGTAGGTTGCTGGATGATTGAGAAAAAGACATTCTTTGGATACAGTAATTTGCTGCCTAGACCCTTTCCAACTCTTACAAAGGCCCCAATCTCTCACTCTGTGCGATTTGTCTATTGGGTATTCCCTCTATACTCCTTGGCAGTGCATTCTGGCTGAAATAAACTCTTTTTTATTTTTTGAGGGTTATATTTTTTGAGACAGGGTCTCACTGTGTAGCACAGACTGGGATTACAGGCATGTGCCCTCATGCCCAGCTAGTCTTGTTTTTCTACATTGCTTGTCTAGTGATAGAATTCTTTCTGCTGCCCTCCTTACTGGCTTTCGGTAGGCTGTCTCTTGGCAAGTACTCAGAGAGATTAACAAAGGTTAATGTTATTGAGATTGACTAGTAAGAGCAGGTTATTTTTAGTTATGGTATATCAGCACTTGTTCTAAGTATTTACATGAAGTAGAGAAGACAATAATCAAGTCAAAAGAGATCTGGTATTAGATCCAAAGGAGGCCTCAATACTAAGAGCAAAAGAGTTTGGAATTGTTCTGGAGCTAGTAGAAAAGTTTTAAAAATTAGTATAATTAGTTTTGAGTAGGTAGTTCACTTGATACAGGGGAAATAATATAACTCCCAACCTTCTAGATAGCAGATGTGCCAAGTTCCTGTTCTCCAAAATCAAGGAATGAATTCTAAGGAACAACAGAGGTTAAGAGTAGGAAAAATTTATTGAAAGAGATAGCTCCTGAGAGATGAGAGGGGACCTAAAAATGGGTTGCCAGTGAGCCTGTTTCTCTATAAGTACTGCCTGCTAACTGACTGTGCCGCTGGAGTGTCCAAGCCTATTTCTCAAAGGAAATTTTACAGAGCAAAATCACGAGGTTGGTACAGCGTGGGTCAAAACTATGATCAACCAATAAGAATACAAGTATACAGTATTGGGTAATACTGATCCAGTGGGGAAGCAGGTCATGTGGCAAGTGTACCTGGAAAGAACAAAGATCTTTAGGAAGGGGTGGATTAGGAGGTCCTGGTCATCCACCAGAGTGACTGATGTCTAGACTTTAGCAGAGTTGGTGATACCAATTATCTTATCCCTGGGGAGGTATATAGGCCTGTTCATTCCATCTTTATCTCAAGGCTTGGTCTCCAACAGGTGCACATTTAGCCGAAGTTGTAATGTGTTCCCATTTTCTACACTGACTCACCTGAGGGCCAAGCCCTGTCTGATGGCCTGTAGTATTTCTACCCAACTTAGCTGTCTGTAATATACTTGTATGGCTCAGAACTCAACAGAAGGAAATAAAGGAATAATTCTTTTCCACAATGGTAATATTTCAGAGACAGTAGGGTTGGGTAGTAGAAGAGACAAAGTGGACCTGAGTTTACCATTAATAGATAGCTGGGTTTTGTTTTTTTTTTT
>PVJX010011036.1:0-54810 GCA_004027295.1 Dolichotis patagonum | reverse complement strand
TTTTCAGGTAGGTTTTTCATAGACCGTAGAGTTAAATACTATTACCATGGATATTAATAAATACAGTTAACATTCTGCATACACTTTCTTTACAGAAGGTGCTGTGCTGTCTTTCCAGTGTTTACATGGTTCATTTTCATTTATGCCACAAGAGTCTTATGAGGACAGTATTTTTAAATTAGGGTTAAGTACTTGCCCAATCTTTTTACTTATTTGAGTTGATGTCCAAACCCAGAAATTGTTGCCAACTCCCACCCTATTTATCTACTACCCCTTTTCTTAACTATAAGAAAAACTTCAAATATTGGCTCTGATTTTTTTCTTGTCCTTTTTATTTTCAATTACTTGATCTGACTTTTTTAGTTTTATGTGAAATTGTTCTGAAGAATATTGTGATGGTTATATCTTTACTCTCATTGAGGTGATTATCTTTGATGTACAGATGTGCATAATTTTTTTGGTTTTATTTATAGAAAAGAGGGATATGTACTTTGATGTCTCAAATAGCAATGCAGTTAACAGGACAAATGTGTCATGACCTCCAAAGTGATGCCGTAATTTTCACTTACGGCCACGGCTGTATTGCTTTGGGTACATTACTAACCTCAGTGTGGCTCTATTTAGTTATCTCAAATTGAAATTTCAAATACAGTAAGTACTTTTATAGTTTTCAAACAACAGAAGTGGTAATAACTCTGAGAATTTGTATAAATACTATTGACCATGCAGTTTAAATGGATTTATTTGCAAATACAGAAAATTTGTTTAAAAATGTACTCAATATGTAAAAGAAGTTTGACACCTGCTCTGATTAACTACTAAAATTTGAATGAAAGATATATTATAGCAAACAGAGATAGACTTTGTGGAAATAGGAAGGAGATCTGGGAATGTTATGAAACAGTAGGGAGGGGGGAGAGGAGCTAAAAGGATAAAGTTGCCATGTAGATATCTTCCAGTTCCCCAGGATTAATGTTATTGTAGGACAAACATATACTAATAAAAATGTTTAATGTAAGGATTTCTGCTTATAATAAAATTTTAAAATTCTAGCAAATTTTTTCATATTATAATAAATTATTTAAAATTTTGACTTGATTCTAACAAAATAATTTGTAGTAAATTTTATTTATCATATAGGTAAATGTTTTGTGACTCAAACTACTTACTGGTGCCTTTTTATACTTAAAGAGTAGTTGAGACCCTTGTGTTCATAAGCACGGTGATTGGGTGTTCATTCCATTGTGATATGCGCTGCCCTCAAACCTTGTTAGGACTTTGGCACATATAATAAGTCTGGTGTGGTGTGGGGGAGTGGAGTTTAAAATCTTGGTTTGCCTCAGAAATCTAGCCCTTTGTTCTTTTCAATAATTATGTAAGAACAGTTGAATGCATATAAGACTATCAGTCACAAAATTGCTTGTAATACTAAGATTGGAAATAACCATAAGGTCCGTCATAAAAAAAGTGGTTAGATAAATGATGACGGAGCTTTACAAAAGGAATTCTTAGTCTTAACAAGAATTGTGCTTCTCTATGGCTGGATAAAAGAAGTTTAAAATAAATCATTACATAAAAGAATAGAGTAACTGGAATATCGCTCTTATTTTAAATAAAATATATATATAATATATATACACACATACTTTATACATAAATGTATAGATACTTGTATATGTCTGGGATTACAGTGTTATTGTATGTAGTCCCTATGACCATGACGTGACCATTCATGCTTCATGAGCTCATTTGTTTTCATTACTGCTATTACTATTTCTGTGTTAATCACTCTCAAATCTGTATCTTCATTTACAAAGGCCTGTTAAAATGAGAAACTTGAATTTACCAAAATAAGTTCCTCCATATCTTACAGTTTAGATCAGGCTATGTGTTATGTCACCAACCATCCATGGTTCATAAAAATTTAATATTTGGCATATATACATATATATGTGTGTGTATATATATATATATACACACACATATATATATATATACACACACACACACATATCAGTATTATGTAATCTTTGATATACTTGAGTTTGAAAATCAATAAATATCAATGTTCGCTTAAAATTTTCCATGAAATTGTCTGGATTGCTCCTGTTAATCAGGAATGCCATATGTAAAAACTATTTGTACAGTGCTTAAGATTGTTTTCAAAATGCCTTCAGAGTTATATTATTTAATTTATATTTGTGTGATTAAAAATCACACCAGCAATTCTTTTATTAAACCTAATTCCCAATTTTAAGAGGTTATTACATTATTCAAGGCTTTTCTTTTTTTTTTAAAGGTAGCCCTGTTTATTTGTGTTAGGGAGGTATTGTATCTTGGTATACTCTGCGAGTCCTGATGATGTAGCTTTTTTACATGTACACTTTCTCTGGCTTTCTGGCTTTCAGAATAGGTTTTATTGTGCTTATCGCCATCAAGAGCAAGATGATGACTCATATAAAGATACCAGCAGGTATAGGCAAAGGATACAGGTTTCTTTATGTAGGTCAGAGATATCTGCGTAACAGTAGCTTTATGGAGCAGGAACACAGCTGCACATGCACAACTGCAGGTTCTATTGCTTGACACTGGAGATCCTCAGGTCTTTCTGATCCCCTCGTTATATACTCTGAAGTGCCTTTATTTCTTCTTGGTCCCTCTCAATGAATTAGTGTAGGGCATCTGTTTACCTTCTCTCCAAAAATGACCTCTTGAATTCAAATTTGATTTTCTCAGCAAGTCTCTCCAGGAGTGCAGAAGATAACCCTGAAGTCTAGTGCACAAAACTTTTAATAAGATTTTCTGTTTCCTAAGAGATTATGTAAATCAGTACCACTCAGTATCAAGTGTTTGAGTCATAATCCAAAACTTTTATTTAGGCAAATATTTGGGATGAGTGTTACATCATTTTAATCTTATAATGGCTAAATTATGAAAATAATTTGTAGCTGAGTTTAAAAAATAACAATCTAAAAAGTATGTATGCTTATTTATAATTTTTAAAGACTCATTTGCATGTCCATAATTAGATCTTTGTATATCCTGGAATAAAATTAGTAATGCATTTGGAATTACATATAATTTTTGATTATTTTAATAACTTTATAATAAATTGATGGTAATTTGATGTAGAAGATGTCATTTTGAAAGAGACTCATTGTATTGGAAGTGCAAAAAGCTTTAAAAAAGAATTTAGCTATAAATTTTGTATTCACAAGCAATAGTCAAATAATATAAAGGAAATAGATCCCTTAGGACCCCCAAAATAAAACTCTATGAATCATTTTACAAGAATATGTAGAACAGTTAATACAAAAGAAGCTTAAGGCTTCACCAAAAAATATTACAACTAATTTCAATAGAGATTTTCCTTTTTACTGAGAAATATGTTGAAAGTTTTGATTTCCCTCTTGTTTTAATAGAAATTACATTTTCTAAAAGTACAATAACTAAAGCAATATAACACAGTTCAGGAAATAGGCCTGTAAGGCATAGTTTAAAATGTAACCCAAATTTATATAATTTTATAAATATATTTTACTTTTTAATCCAGTAATATTGTAATAAATAAAAAATGAGGTAAAAGTGCCATTTTATATCATGATTAAATTTCATATAGTTTGAAAATTTCTATTAAAAAATTTAAAACAAATATGAGTTAATATTCATATAGTATCTGATTACGAAATGTTTTAAATAGATGTCAAAATTGAATTGGCTACATATTTAACTAAATATTTTAAAAATTCATAAACAGTAATTAAATAGAAAATAATGGATTAATTTAGAAGTTATATGTACCTTATTGAATTATGTGGTGTTGCTCATATATCAGGAACATAGGTTGAATTTATCATTAAGTATTTAATTTTTCTGCTCATGAATGTGTGCTTTCTTTATGATTTGAATTTTACATTAACACATTCATAAAGTGGCTGTAATCCATGTATTGTTGCCAGGCAGCTTGAACCACTGGTGGTGCACGCATTGCTATTCAATTGCAGCTCTTTTATTATAATTTTATTAGTAAGAGACCAATAAAAGTGACTAGATCCATTTGTGCCAACAATGGTACAAGCTGTCTGATGAGTTAGTCATGCATTTACCCACAAGTAATTCAAGCGAGAAGGGATATGTTAAGGAATTTGAATAGTTTATACATTCAGTTTTAATGTTTTTGAGTTTTAATGTATTTTAAAACACAAATGCTAGTAGTTTTTGAGTAGTTTTTGAGTTTTAATGTATTTTAAAACACAAATGCTAGTAGTTTCCTCCAAGTCACAATTGTAAGTCTAGCTACCAGGAGACCATGGAAGGTATATAGCTGATAAGCTTACAGGGCAGGGAAGAAAAGGATATACGTTAAAGAATATAATTGTTGAAGTATCTGTCATCTGTAACTCATTAGAATATAAATTTCAATAGGATAGATGGGTGACATTCTGTCTGCCACACACAAATACTTAATAATTTTTAATATGAACCAATGAGGTTTTTTCTTTTGTACTGTATTGATATTATGTTTCTGTTTATACTCTTTTCAATACTTACAATTATTTGCTTAGGATAAATTTTAGAGATAGTTTTCCTGGATGAAGACAAGAACATATATTTTGGCTCCTGATACAAATTTCCAATACCGTTCATTTAATAGCAAACGTATAATTAATGTCAGTTGTTTCTTCGGTATATGAATTACACTGTTTTCATAGCCAGCAAGTCCTAGTATACTGCTCTCTAGATATTTCATTCATTTGAAAATTTATACTGGAAGTCAGAATCCTAATAAACAATACATTCTTACAAGTACAGAAAGTTAGTACATTTTGATTCAAGGAAATTGACTGCAAAAGTAGTGTGTTCTTTTATTACTTAATGCTGAGAAAATAGGGAGATAATGACTGGGATTAATTACCAGAAGTGCTTAAACATGCCAGTTAAGTGTGAAACAAGGAAATGTCTAAATAAATATTAAAGACAGGCCTATTATCTCTTCCTCTCTTTGCTTTTTTTTTTTTTGAGATGGCTCAGATTTTATTCTAGAATTTGTATTTTCTTACTGTATCTGTTTAATTTTTAAATTTTTAATAGGAGAAATAAAAGTGGTGGTAATATATACTTTATCCTGGAATATTGGAATGTATAAGAATTATTAAATGCTGTCATAATTATATTTATACATCCTTCTAAATTGCATTGTTAACTGTCAATAAAACCATTGTCTCCTTGCTCATTACAGTCAGAATCTTCTGGTGTCCTTGTAGCTCAGCTTCTCCCTGGCTGAAAGTACCTTCTTTATTTCACACAAACTGGCCATTAGCATTCTTTGTCCCCAACTCACAAGTCGCAGACCTTCTAATTAGCTGTATTCATAAGAGAAAATATGTAAGTCCCAATAATAATTTTCCATGTATTGTCTACAAGGCCCTGACTTAATTGATATACCAGTTTTAGAGATAGATATCTCAGATTTCTTTTCAGGGTCCAGGGTCTTTTTTGATAGCTCGCTATATATTTTAGCAAACATTTTGTATTCTAGTATATGATTGCTTGTACTGAAATACATTGATCAGATACCTTGCCTGACTTCTAACTAGTATGTCTGGTACTCATTACCTTTCCCAACAGTATTCATTCTCCAGTTTTAAACAATTCTAATGGTTTAAAAGTAACCATGGTCCTGAGGTTGTAAACCTCCTTTCCCAGCATAATAGAGTGTACTTACAGAAGCCCAGATAACATGGACTGTACACATCTTTGTGGGAAGACCACATATACCATCCAATGTTGACCAAAATGGTATGTACTCCATATCTGTATATATACACAAACAAATATGTGTATCCTCTATATACCATATAAATGATATAATGATATGTAGAGTCTGTATTTTCTTTGTATCATATATATGTTATGTATCTATGGTATATATGATTTATACATATACATGTTTATCCTAATTCATTTATATGTGTATTTCTAATAAAGAAATTTTTATAAAACCAGTTAAAGGCCATCTACCAAAATCTAGACCAATGATCACACTTAAAATATAAGCAGTATTCTCTTTAAGAAGAAATTAAAGAGAAACATCAGTGTACAATTCAGGACCTTGGCTACTTCTGCATAGTAGGAATTGGGGAATAGAACACGTGACCAAGTCAGGACCAGAGAGCTCTGATACCTTCGTCTTGATACCAAGGTCCAGTACCTTCACAAGAACCGGAGTGGTAGAAATGTTGGTTTTCTCTTATTGCTGTTCTTTAACTGCATTTTATTTTATGAGAACTTTTTAATGTAATAATTTGGAATAAAAGATGTTAATGAGTAAATGGGCGATATACTAGGACAGTAGCTTGTGGAATAATTTTTGAAGATGCTTGTTTGCGAAAAAGTAAAAGTAAAAGAATTTTCTGTGAGTTGATGGCATCCCAAGTAGGCACAAATTTTTTAATATATGTTGTTATTTGTTTTACTCTGTTTAGCAAAGTAGTATGCATTTCTCTTTGTGTAAAATGACAAGAAGATAATGTTAAAAGACAAAGTTCAAAAGATTCCTTATATTTAAGAAGGTCCATTGATATTGTTCTCTTTGAAGAATGGTATACTGGAGTACGTTGGGAATTTCCAAAGAACATAAAAGGCCTTGTAAATATTTCCAAATGATTTTAAAACTAGAGATGAAAAATTTATCACTTTAATATATTAAAAAATTTGTATAAGCCAGGCATGGTAGCAGATGCCTATAATCACAGGCTGAGAGGCTGAGACAGGAGAATCACTGTGAGTTAAAGGCCAACCTGGGCTACATAGTGAGTCCAGACTAGCCTGAACTAAATAGCAAGACCTGTCTCAAAAAAAAAATGTAACTTTAGAATTCTGTGGAAAGTGCATACAAGAGAATCAGAAATACCTGATTGCAGTTATAAGAAAATGTCTCAAGAGTAGCCTTGCAAATTTAACCATGCAGTGAAAACTGAAGAAAAAACTGAAATAGGATATGTCATGGGACACTCCCCCACAGTTGCTACTCAGATTGTCTGACTGTTCAAGCTTAAGTGTCTGCACAATAAATGGAGAATTTTTCTCTAGTGTCTCATTCTAGTTTTGAATCTATTTTTATTTTTATTCATATTTGACATCTGCTCTTCCTTTGACCACTGTAATTGTATGAAATGATAAGGAAAAATAAAAAACCTTTGCTAATATCTTTCTAAAAGTGTGAAAGAGAAATTAAACTGTTTTTCCATCCTAATTGAATCTCTCTTTTCCCTCTGGCATATGACTTAAGTTTCAGAAAACCAAACTATTGAAATGCTATTTTTTTCATTGAAATGGGGTCTGTTTTATAGTACAAATATTATAAATGTATGGTACAACATAGACAAATACTCATTTTATTCTCCTTTGTTTCCTCAGTTGCCTGGGTTTAACAAACTTTCTGAATAAGATTTACAAAATTAAATACAGACAGCTCCATGAAAAATCATTGAGTGTTATCTTTAAAAGAACATAAAACAACTGGCATATTTTTTTTTGGTATTTGTGTTTTAAAGTGAATCTTTATTTTATTAAATCTCTTTTTTTGGCTCAGTAGCATGTTTTTCATACTGTGCTGTCATTGCTTGTGATCTCTGAGTTATAAGAATTATTGATAAGATTTTTTTCATATGAAGTAGGCCAGTTAAGTTTGTCAGTAAGCTAAAATGAATTTGTGTGTGATAAAGACAGGATGCTATTAATTAAAAGATAAACCAAGAAAACATGTTATTTTGTTACGATGATTTGAAAAGCCAGATGTCAACAAGCTTAACTTCATTCTACAGTATTAGGAAATGAACCGCAAACCACTCATATATTTATGATGTATCTTTATTCCTGGTAGGAGCTATAAAGTGTCATATAATGCAGTAGACATCAGATAATTACCTCAGCTTAAAAAAAATAGATGTTCAGTGAAGACTTTCACAAAGGAAATAGAGTAAAGGCCTAGTAAAGGATAGTTTTCTGAGAAACCATCTCTTACATAAACAGATTCTTAGCAGTTTTCCCCAAATATACCCAAGAATGATGTTATAATTTGTATTTGAATTAGGAAAAAAGTAACTACACCTATAATGTTTTACCTTAACCTGAATTCTTGCAACACTGTTTCATAGTCGAACATGTTAATTTTTTGAACAGCTGAATAACTGTAACAAGCCATGGGCCATATTGTTGATTTCTTTGCCATCTGTCAGAAACAAAAGCAAAGATAAAAATCTCACCTAGTCACAGAAGATTAGTTTTACTTCCATTGTGTATTTTATGGAGACACATCTATCTGAGAAAAATTAATGCTGCCATTTTGTTAACAATCTTTCTTACTACATTACAGATGGGGGACTCAAGGAGATTTCACTACCACCCACCCTCGGCCTGTGGTCAAAGTAAAGCTTTTCACAGAAAGCACCGGGGTGCTGGCCTTGGAAGACAAGGAGCTGGGAAAGGTGAGTTGTGGTTAGCTTGTGTGTCTCAGTAGCACAGTGTTAATTTCTTTTGATCCAGAGGTAAAGTGGAGCAAGCAAGTGAACAACATGTAAACTTTCTGCTCATAATATAATATAAATATAATATAAATCATTCATTTATATTTTCCCATCTTACAACTCCACTGTATTTGGTGTAATTGACTTTTACACAGACAGTATCTTGGTAAGGTATGGGTGTGCAAGGCTTACACGAAGCTTTCCTCACCAACTCATTCCTACATGTGTGTAAGAATGTGAATAGTGCCGGGCAAGTTGGGCTTCCTGTTGAAAGAGAATTCTCCTTTCACACATTTCTCCTTATGGATTAAAAGGATCACCTTCATAGATGGAGTATCTGTTCTTTGTGTTAATTGTGATTATCGTCATTCCACAATAACCTCTGAAGGACTTTTCTCACTCATCTCTTCTGTTTTCTGTGAGGTCCTTCTCATCAACATATTAACATTGAATTATTTTGTTCACTAATGTCAGCTCATATGTAAACTATGAGGTATAGTAATACAATGAATATTTAAATTTTAATAAAGATACATTGACATTATTCCCTCTCAACGTACTCTTTCCCTCCTTAAACGTACTTACATTGTTCTTGCCACTTTCCAAAGCAGTTCTAGAAGTCCTCTTTCATGTCTTTAGTTGTGCTGTCATAGCTGCCTTGGTGTTCTGATTCGATTCAAAACCTTTACTTTCATGCTCATTTTGACATTGGAAAAAAGTCAGAAGTTATACGGTACTGGATCCAGTGCATACAGTGGGTTAAGGCCATATCATAATGTTTTTATGAGCTTTACCTTTTATGGGATGGCACTCAGCACCATCATTTGTGGTATTTTTTTGTCACCCCACATTGACAGTAAAAGCATTAGCTTTTGGTTGATTAGTGATCAGTGCATCTCTGTGTCGAAGGTTATCTTCTGTTTTATTTCCGAAACACCTTACAAGTACGCCAAGAAGGTGACTGTAAAACTTCTTTTTTTTTGCAATGTGAATCAATCTTACCGAGATCTTAGATCTGTATTCATAGATGTGTTACAAAGAATAACTCCTTTAGATATCTTTAAAAATTCTGCAAATAATTCTCATTGCTAGACACTGAAGGATACTGGAAACACTCTGGTTATTGAAAGTTTTTTTTTCCCTTGAAGTTTAAAACCTCTATTCATTTCTTCTTTTTTTAACCTCTCACATACTTATGAATTTTTTCCTAGAAGTTTTGTTAATCTGCACTCAAATTACAGACTTCTTCTTTTGTTTCCTTAGTATATGTATCTCTTAGGTGAAACACTTAAGAGTTGTACTGTACTGTTTATTTATGAGCTTTTGATTCATACTATTTATTCATTCAATAAAAGTGTACATGTTGCATATTACAGTAGAAGAATCTTGGAAATTGCGTGTGGTCTTTATGAATGTATGAAACAGTTTTTCATTGAAACAATCATTGATTTTATTTTTCTATTATAACTTTTTCAGTATCTAATAGAAGCCATTTTGAATTTCATGCTATAAGTAATTCTTGAAATTCTTTTAACTTATTTTCTAAAATGACTAAATAATAAAGCAATTTATAAATTGGATAAATGAGTGATAATGCTTTCTACACAACTACATCACTAAGACAGGTGCTATGCTCCCTTGCATCCTTTCTGTCTCCTCCAGAGTTTCCCCGGTGTTAGTAGTATTGGTATTTTGAGCAAAGTTCTTCCTCCTTATAGAATGCTCTCCTGTTTTTGTTGCTTAATGGCAACCCCGACCTCTAGTCAGTAGATTCTTCAATTTCCTGCAACTCCCTCTCCCACTCAAAATAATAAAAACTGTCTCTAGACATTGCCAGATAATTTCTGGGGGGAGGGTCATTTACAAAATCAACCCTGTTTGAGAATCACTGACTGATAAGGAATTCTTGATTATAATATATATTGTAATCACTTGTCAGTTTTGGAAATGTTCCCAGGGAAAAAAACAAACATACAAACAAACAAACATTCTTTCTCACAGTCATGAAGAAAGAGCTGCCTAGGGAAGATCCTGAGAGAAACTAACATTGTGGGGCCCAAAGTTTGGTCTGGAGTAGCCCCAGAGAAGAATATTTTAAACACTTTCTCAGGCATTCTTGTGTGCATCTGTGTTGAGAGCATGGTGCAAACAATGCCATTGACCCTAATGTGCAGCCAGGCCTGAGATCCTAGTGACTGAAGGGAGAAGAAATAAAAATCTGTGGCAGCGTGTAGTGCAGTGAAATGAGGGCTCAAACTTAAGATGTGTTGTGCAGTTGAAGGTTACTTTCTTTGGCAAGTGCCTAATGTGCATATTTAGTTTGTACAAATACCTATTTATGGAAAGGTAGGTGGCATATGGAGACTTCATCTGAATTGATGACTAATATGTCACCAGGTGTTAGGGACATACCTGGAGGTAGAACAGGAATTTTTGTGAGAAAATAATTATGAATTTTCCTAGTAGCTAAAAGAACTGACCAGTCAAGCTCCCAAAAGTATACAGTTTATCCTGCTATTTGTCCTAGAAAACCTAAAAAGCAAGGGTTAACTCACATAGCCATTTGAAAATCTCATTCTTCATGGGACATCTATATGCAGGCAGTGCAGTTTCTATTAGGTCTTTCAGAATGAATTATTGTATATTGTACCTATGGGTAATCATTTAACTTGCTGAATGATGTTTGTGAGTACAAAACTAGGTGTTTGGAGGCTTACCAAAATATTATTTAGTTTTAAAAATATTGCTACAAAGCCATTCTTTCTGCCAGCTGTTAGAAAAACCATTGCTGATACATTGTGAGTTCATGGCTTTAGTGTCAAGTCATCAGTGTGTATGGAGAATGCTGACTTGTCTACTTCCATACAAATTTATTTTCCTGTTTAGTGTGTGTCCGAACATCTTTTTTCCTGGTTAGATTAGATAATATTCATAGTCACAAAAAAACGTTAAAAGTTCATTCATCTCGTTGCTACATTTTGAAAGTCATAATATTCTTGAAATAATTGTTTTCATTTTATGTATTCCATGTTTGGTTCCTTCTGTTTAAGAATTCCATATTTCTATGCAACATTTCTTAAAATGGGAATATTCATATCGAATACATCAATGTGACATTTATTATGCTTGTTTTATCAATGTGGATACTATGTAGAAATAGCAGGTGGTAGTTAATTTCAAGTATATTTTAAATGTTAAGATAAATTAGCTTGCTGAACTGATGATTCCATTGAAATGAGCTATTATCCTTCAAGAAGTTTGTGACATCTTAATGTAGCACGTAAAAATTAGCTTGTGTTTTTGTCTTTTTTGTCAAACTGTTGTATCTGCTGTATTAAAAATCAAAGAACTCTCTGATGTATTATCATAATATGCATAATTTTGTTTCTGAAGTTTGACAAGAGAGAAGCTGATGTATTCATGTAACTGTGTCCTGGAGAGAACAACCCTGTCTTAGGAGCTCTAATTCACCAATCAGTCTAATTTTCCTTTTTTGTCCCTCACATTTTCTCAGATATACTATTATTGTTGTTTCTTATTGTATAGTTCTGATCAGGTTGAAGTCTCTGTGAATTCCTGATTTATATTAAAATGCTTAGGAGTTACACTTTTTAAATCAAATATAGCCTATTTATCTACATACTCTGTTTATGTAGCTGAACCATAGGATTTTAAACATGACCTTAATTTGTCATTATTGTAGAACTTGCAGTTTTAACATGTAAGATGATAGACCACAAATAGTCTTGAAATGATTTATTGAATAAGTAACTATTCTAATTTTTTTGCAGAACTTTTCTTAAATTGATAAATATAGCTTAAGGCCTTTTTAATTTTTTTTTTGTTTGTTTTGTTTTTTTGAGAAAGTCTCTAATGATGCAGTTCAGGCTGGACTTGAACTCACTTTGCATCCCAGGCTGGTTTTCAATTTGCAACAGTCCTTCCTCAACCTCCCCAGTGCTGGGATTACAGGCGTGTACTACCACACCCAAGCCTTAGACCTTTGATAAACTCAAACAGACAACCTTTTTTCTTTTAATTTAAAAAAATTGCCAGCATTTTATATCTGCATATGAATAAGAAAAGCATTAGAGAATCTGTGTAAAATCATAATCATAGGTATTATCTTTTTAAAGCAAAATTTCATGTCCAAATTTATTGAAATTTTATTGAATGTCCAATTTTATTGAAATAGCCAGCTCTAGAAACCTGTTACTTTATTCCATTTGCTAAATTCATACCATTTGCTGCAAAATAAAATAGATATTCTGCTAAATTTAAATTTAATTCAACTTCCCAAACATAGGAGACTTTGTTTTTATTGTTTTAGAAAACGGTACAACTTTTCTGAAACTGAAACAGCACAGAAAAATATCTCATTTCCCTTAAATTCTCTCATGCAGCAACTGCTCCGAAAACTTTATAGTCAAATCTCATTAGCCATGTCGTGACAGAAAGGATGACCACAGGCAGATGATGGACCAGAAATAATTCAGACGTGGAACAAATTCTTTCTAAATATTTTTTTCTAGGAGTAATTTTGTCTGGCTTTCAGAAATCATGCTTTGAGGTGTTATAGGACATAACTTGTTCTGACTTTGAAGGAAAGGAAAGCCAGTAACAAGCGTCTTATAGTTATTCAGCAGCATCTTTACCTGCAGTTCTCTGAGGAGTTATCAGGTATCCTCATGGCCGAGGTTCAGGAAAGTATTCCTACCTTCTTACCACTGCAAGGGGCTAAGCAGGCTATAAATAGACCTCCTCCTGGTGGTTCCCTGTAGGTGATTAATGTAGCATAAGTTGACATTTCACTACTTCCTGGGAATAACAGAGGACTTCCTCTGTCCCAGATGGAACAAATGTGGGTGTATATGCTGCAGTAACCCCTTATTTCTAATACAATGTTATTATATTTGTTGTTTTAATTTGCACTTTCCTAAAATTTAGATAATGATTTGGAACATCTTTTTGTGTGCATTTCTACCATCTGTACCTATTTTTTGATGAAGAATCTGTTTAAGTATTTTCCTTGGTGTTTAACTGGGTTTTGTTATTTTTGAGTTTTCAAAGATTGTAATTCAGTGTTTATATGTCCTTTGCCAGATTATACAATGTAAATATTTTTCTACCAGTCTTGGTGTGTCTTTTCATCATCTTAACAGTGTGTTTCAAAGAGCAGAAATTTGTAATTTTGATAAAGTTCAGTTTGTGAAATTTCCTTTTTATGGCTCATGATCTTGGTGCTGAATCTAAGAAATCTTTTTCAAATTCAGCGTAGGAATTCTCCTGTTTCTTCTAAAAGTCTTGTTATTTTAGATTTTATATTTAGGTCTTCTATTTTTAATTCATTTTTATGCCTAGATTTACATATGGATCAAAACTCATGATTTTTGTATATTAATAACAAATCATTTTAACACAGTTTCTTGAAAAGGCCTTTTATATTAGATTTCTTTAGCATGTTTATTGAAAAATCAATGTTATCTCATCTATCTGTGAGTCGTGGACACTTCGTTCTGTTGTATTGATCCGTTTTCTTGTCTTAATGCCCACATCACACTGTTACTATTACTTTAGTTTTATATAAGTCTTGAAATCAGATAGTGAGAGTCTCTTCCTTTCCCTATCCCTCCCTCCCTTCTTTTTTTCTTCCCTTTCTTCCTTTCTTAGCTTCCTATATTGGAGATCCTTTTCTAGGCCTTAAGAATTTTAGAATGAGATTATGTAGTTCTAGAAAAAAAAAAAAAGACAGAAGTTTGAGACTGTGACAGTTACTCTCATCACCTTGATTGGTTTAGGACTTAAAGATAGTTTGGATGTTTCTGGTTGGGTCATGAAGGCATAAACTCAGGGACTGTATCTGTTTCTGGCCCCTTTCTTCCTGCTGTGCTGCCCAGTCCTCCACTTCCCCTCATGAAGTGAGATGCACCACCCAGCACCTCCGTCATGATATTTCTGCTTTGGATCCTGCTGATCGTAGATGAAAACCTCTGAAACCCTGAAGCAAATTAAACCTCTCCACCTTTGAGTTTGAGGTGTCAGGTGTTTGGTCCGATAGTATAAACGTGGCCAATATAGGGATGCATAGGCATTTTAGCAAAATTGCATCTCCTCAGTGAACACAATGCATCTCTTCACTTGTTTAGGTCTGAATTTTTTGTAATAGATACATCATATGGTTTTCATTGTACATGACTTGTTCGCCCCCTCATTGGATTTATTATTGATTGTTTTGTATCTTATATCTTTTTAATACTTTAGTGCCTGGAACTCTTAGATGCTTACATTATATTTTTATTTTGCCTTATTATTGCTTTGAAGAAAATCAATACTTTTTTAGGTAAGATAAATGGGATAATGAATTAAGAGGGTAATAGTATTTTGAATATATGCACAAGAATAAAGTTGTTGCTGTTTTAACTCCTAGAACCACCAATACAAATGGCAGTCAAAATATAGTCAGTAGCTTTCTTCCTGGGGAAATTAGAAGCCAAAGAGCTAGCTAAGGGAAAATAGTAGATAATTTGAAGTTATTTAATTCTCAAGATACTATTGAGATTAATCAGCTGAAAAATCTGCTTCTTAAATAAAAGAAACAAATTTTACATTCAGGTAAATTTCTAAGAAAATGTATTAAATGGATTATTTTAATTTTTATAAATAGATGTGATATTTTATCTATAACTACTTAGGAAACAAGACCAACTGTTGCTTCTAGCCTTTTATGTTTATTAGTTATTGGGATTTGGAGTTAAAAAGATGTCATTCCTATTTAATCCAGTTTAGTTACTTTCCAGATAAAGAAATGTTGGCACAGAGAGAGAAACTAAATTTTTTACCTGAGTAGTGGCATCTAGTGTATTATCCCTATGAGACATATCCATTTTGGCAGCAGCACCTTTCTAGCGATTTGTAGCTTACTGGTACCTATCCAGTGAATGTTGGAAGGGTGGATGAACAAGTGAATGAGTTTCCTAAAGTTTGTGTAAATCAGTTTAATTACTCTTATACACAGTTGTGGTAGAAAAGAATCACTTTTTTCTGGAATGCCTAAAATCCCTATCAAATTATAATATGGACCAATAATTGTGAAGTGATATATAATTTGAAGCCTAGTAATCATGAGATCATAGTGTGTTTTGTCTGTATCTTACATGTAATAGAGTGAAGCAGGATGAAACATCCTCAGATTCATTCTTCCTTTAGTTGCTGCATTGATAACGAAAAAAATAAAAATCCCTCTCAGCATCTTAGAAGTATCCAAAGCCACTTTGAAGAACACCTACCATGTTTTACCTATAGATCAGTCAATGGGCAAGGCTATTCTGTATCTTAGCTATTGTGCGTGCTGCAGTAGATATGGTTCTGTAGATGTCTCTTCAACTCACCAATTTCCTTCGTTTTGTATATATACCCAGAAAGAGATTGCTGAATCACATGTAGTTCTATTTTTAACTTTTTGAGGAACTGCTATATTCTTTTTCTGTAATGATGTATTAATTGTCTTCTTGCCAACAGAGCACAAGAGTTCTTTCTCCAAAATCTTGTCAACACTTATCTTTTGTCTTTCTGATAATAGCCATTTTAACAGGTATGACGTGACAGCAACTATGGTTTTAAATTGCATTTCTGTGATAATTACTGATGTTGAAAGTTTTTTTCATGTGTACAATTGAATATTATACTTAAAAAGGAAATCTTGTCATATTCAACATTGACAAACCTGTAGGATATTATGCTAAGTGAAATAAACCACATTAAAAAGTCAAGCTTACAGAAATAGAGAATAGGGGAGCTGAGGGCACGTGAGGTGATTTCCAGCATGCTTGCACTTGGGGAGACCTTTGGACCATTGCTTCCAGCAGGTAGGACCCTGCCCAGCCTCCTAGACAATCTGAGGATGCACAGGAGGTCTCTGCAGGCCTAACTGGGCCATGCCTAGAGACTTTCATTCAGTCCTAGCAGCCAAGGGAAAGGGAGATGTTTTCCAACACGCCCAGGGGAAGCTTTGGAACATAGCTCGAAATGCAAAAATAATAGGAAAATGACAAAATGAAAGCAAAAAATGCAATCTCAAACCGCCAGCCCATCCCAAGCATGCCTTGGAGCCATGTACATAGAAGAAAATATAATCCATACACCTGACATGATAACAACTGAAATAAACAACTCTGGGAAGCTATAAAAGAACTCAAATCAGAAATAATCTCCCATGTAAAAAAAAGAAATGATAAATGTAATGAAAGAAATGCTGAATGCATCTAAACAAGACATAGTTAAAAATTAGAAGAACAGTACAAGAGATGGAAACCCTGAATGAATAATATAAGAAACAAACAGAATGCATGAAGCAAATAGATAGACAGGAAATCAAATATTCCATTGAAAGTTGGCAAAAACACTTCAACAAAATTGAGATAGAATTTCAGACCTCAAAGACAAGATTACAGCTACTAAACAGCAAAGGAAAGATTTTTAAAAATAACAAGGAACTAGGAAATAACAATTCAATAATTGCAAGATGATGCAAAGAAAAATAACATAATATTGATAGGAATAAATGAAAAAGGTGACAACACAAATGATATCAAGAGGCTATTTACAAAAGTAATAGCTGAAAATTTCCCAAACATGAGAATGGAAACTGCCATATGCATCAGTGAAGCATATAGAACTCCAAATAGCCATAACCAAAATAAAACTACACTCAGACATATAATAATCACCATCCCAGAAATCCAACATAAGAACAAAATATTAAAAGCTGCTAGAGAGAAGAGACAGATCACCTATAAAGGAAAACCTATCAGAATCACAGCAGATTTCTCAACACAAACAATGAAATCAAGAAGAGCATGCAATGAAGTATTTCAGATCCTAAAGAAAAACGACTTCCAACCCAGACTGATGTACCCTGCAAAATTGTCCTTCAAAATGGATGGAGAAATAAGATACTTCCATGACAAAGAACAGCTGAAGAACTTTATGGTCATCAAACCAAGCCTGCAAAGAATACTGAAAGACATTCTAAATATACATAGGATAAAACCACCAAGCAAGGCAGACAATTAAACAGAATGGAAAGGTAAAGATACAAAAGCAGAAAGATAACATGTCAAAAACCGCAATATATAACAATTATAATCATTAATGTAAATGTCCTCAATTCATCAATTAAAAAAAACAACTGGCAGAATGGATCAACAAACAACATCCAATCATAAGCTGTCTACGAAAAACCCATCTAACCCAAAAGGAAACTCATAGACTGAAAGTCAAAGGATGGAAGACAATGCTTCATGCAACAGGAACCCCCTAAAAAAGAAGGGGTGGCTATTCTGTTTGCAGACAATGTGCACTTCTAACCAAGAATGATCCAAAGAGATAAAGAAGGACACTACATACTAGTTAGGGGAAAACTTCAAGAGGAAGAGATAACGATTTTAAATATATATGCACCAAATTCCAGAGCACCCAGCTATACAAAACAAGTATTAATAGAAATGAAAAATCAAATAAGCAATAACACAATTATAACAAGAGACCTTAATATGCCATTGACATAAAGGGACAGGTCAATCAGACAGAAAATCAGCAAAGAAATAACAGAACTGAATCACACCTGTGAACAAATGGACCTGATAGACGTATGCAGAGTGTTCCATCCAACATCAGAGTATACATTCTTCTCAGCAGTACATGGGACATTCTCTAAAATAGACCATATACTAGCCCACAGAACATATTTAAGTAAATGCAAAAGAATTGAAATTATCCCATGCATGTTATCGGATCATAGTACCATGAAACTATAAATTAATGACAAAAGAAACTGCAAAATCCCCACAAATACGTGGAAATTGAATAATACATTCTTGAGCAATGAGTGGGTCATGGAGGAAATTAAAGAAGAAGTTAAACAATCTCTACAAGCAAACAAAAATACAAATACAACTTATCCGAATCTGTGGGATGCAATGAAAGCAGTCCTGAGAGGAAAATTTATTTCAGTGAATTCCCACTTCAGGAAAACAGAGCAAACATAAATAAACAACCTGATGCTATACGTCAAACATCTAGAAAAAGAAGAGCAAGCCAAGCCCAAAGCCAAAAGAAGGGAGGATATTATAAAGATCAGAGCAGAAATCAGTGCAATAGAGAGTAAGAAAACAGTACAAAGAATCAGTGAATCAAAGAGTTTGTTCTTTGAAAAAATAAATAAAACTGATAAGCCCCTAGCCAACCTTATTAAGAAAAGGAAAGAAAAAACTCAAATCCATGCAATAAGGAATGAAATTGGTGAAATCATTACAGACTCTGTGAAACTACAGAAGATCATCAAAATCTATTTCGAAAACCTCTACTCTCATAGGTTCGATAACACAGAAGAAATGGACAAATTCCTAGAAACGTTTGAATTACCAAATCTGGGTCAAGAAGATGTAAAACTGCTGAATAAGCCAATTTTTATTAATGAAATTAAAAATGTGATTAAGTCCTTGCCAACAAAGAAGAGCCCAGGCCCAGACGGATCCACTGTGGAATTCTACAAGAAATACAAAGAAGACTTAATGCCGACACTCCTCAAACTCTTCAATGAAATTGAAAGGGAAGCAATTCTTCCCAAGTCATTCCTGGAAGCAAACATTACTCTAGTACCAAAACCTGAGAAAGACCCAACTAAAAAAGAGAACTATAGGCCAATTTCCCTAATGAACATAGATGCAAAAATTCTCAATAAAATATTAGCAAACAGGATGCAGCAAATCATCAAGAAGATTACACACCACAGCTAAGTGGGATTCATCCCAGGCATGCAGGGATAGTTCAACATAAGTAAATCAATAAATGTAATCCACCATATCCATAGAGCCAAAAATAATAATCACATGATTATTTCTATAGTTGCAGAAAAAACTTCTGATAAGGTCCAACACTCATTCATGATAAGAACCTTACAGAGAATTGGAATAGATGGTTTTTACCTCACTGTGATAAAGGCCATCTATGACAACAAATAACCAGCATCATATTAAATAATCAAAAAACTGAAAGCCTTTACCTTAAAATTAGGCACAAGACAAGGGTGTCCCTTATCACCGCTCCTATTCAACATAGTACTAGAAATACTAGCCAGAGCAATTAGACAAGAGAGAGAAATAAAAGGAGTGGAGATAGGAAAAGAGAAGTTAAATTATTATTATTTTCAGATGACATGATACTTTACATAGAAGGCCCCCAAAACTCCATTGAAAGACTCCTAGATATAATAAATAAATTCAGCAATGTAGCTGGATACAAAGTCAGCACTCAAAAATAAATAGTGTTCCTATACACTAACAACAAAATCACTGAGAGAAAAATAAGAGAAGCCACACCCTTCACACTAGCATCCAAAAAAATGAAATACTTAGGAATTAATCTCACGAAAGAAGTAAAAGATTTATTCAGAGAAAATTATAATGCCCTGAAAAAGAAATGGTAGAGGATCTCAAAAAATGGAAAGACATACCTTGTTCATGGTAGGAAGAATAAATATTGTGAAAATGGCCATTCTCTCAAATTGTTATACAGATTCAATGCAATCCCAATCATACCTCACAGATCTAGAGAAGTCACTCCTAAAGTTCCTCTGGAACCAGAAGAGACCTAGAATAGCAAACACAGTTCTAAGCAGCAAAGGCAAGGCAGGAGGCATCACAATCCCTGACTTTAAATTATACTACAAAGCTGCTGTAATAAAATCAACATGGTACTGGAATAAAAACAGACCTGATGATCAGTGAAATAGATTAGAATATACAACTACAACTGCAGACACACTTAACCACCTTATGTTTGATAAAGGGGCCAAACACATTCACTGGAAGAACAATAGTCTCTTTAATAAATGGTGCTGAAAAAATTGGCTCTCCATATTCTGAATACTAAAACTAGGCCCATGCTTATCACCATATACTAAACTAAAGTCTAAATGGGTCAAAGATCTAAATGTTAAAACAGAAAAACTAAAGTTTTGAAAGACAGTGTAGGTAGAAATCTTGAAGACATAGGCGTAGGTAGAGAATTCATGAACAAGAATCAAACTACACAGTACATATTTCCCGTAATCAACAACTGGGATCACGTCTTATTGAAGAGTTTCTGAATTTCAAAAGAAATCTCCAGCATAGGGGAAAGAAAACTCACAAATTGGGAAAAAGTCTAAGTGAACTGTCTCTCCGACAAAAGACTTCTGTTTAGAACATATAAAGAATTTTAAAAAATCAGACCCCTGAAATTCAAAGACCCAGTCCAGAAATGGGCATCTGAGATGAACACACAGTTCTCAGATGAAGAAATACAAATGGCAAATAAATACATGAAAAAATGATCAGCATCATTACTCATTAGGGAAATGCAAATTAAAATCACATTGAGATTCCATCTCACTCCAGAATCAATGGCCAGGATAAAGAAAACTACCAACAACAAATGCTGGAGAGGCTGCAAGGAAAAGGAATTCTGCACTTTGGTAGGAATGCACACTGATGCAACCACTGTGGAGGTCAGTTTGGAGATTCCTCAAAAAGCTGGGATTCAAAGTCCCATTTGACCCAGCTATTCCACCTCTGGGCATGTTCCCAGAAGAACTGAAAACATCATACCACAGTAATATATGTGCACCCATGTTTATAGCAGCACAATTTGTAATAGCCGGATCTTGGAAACCACTTAAATGCCCATTAACTGAGGAATGGATAAAAAGATGTGGTATTTTTATACAATGGAGCACTACTCAGCTATAAAGAATGATAACATTGAGATATTTATAAATAAATGGATGCAATTTGAGACCATATTCATAAGTGAAACAAATCAAACTCATGTGCAAATACCGTATAGTCTCCATAGTGTAAGATTATGGTAAATGTACCTACGATTATGTGGTAATCATGGTTTCCCATTATATTACTTTGAAGTCTTATAATGTTTTCATTCATTCGTTAGAGTGATTTTATTCTGTTTTGTTTGATTTTTATTATGTGTGATAGTTTGAACAGCTACTTTCAAGAAAACAAGACATTAGGACAGCCAATGCTGATTTACATCATCTTGCCTTGAAGTCCTACCATGCTTTTGTTTTTCTGTTTGCACTGGTTCTATCCTTTTGGGTCTTATTAGATTTTAATATGTATGATAGTATAAATAAGTTTTTTAAGGAAAAGAGATACTATAATAGCCATTGTCCATTTTCTGTTACTTGGTTTTGAATGTTCTGTAATACTTTCATTCTCTTGAATGGTTTGTACTATTTTAGTATTTTGTTATATTTGATATTATTGTGTGTGAAGGTATGTGCAATTATTTCAAAGAAAAGAGACATTATGGTAGCTACTGTTGATATTCAATTGTCTTTTTGTAAAGTGCTGTGTTGCTTGCATTGTTCTGTTCTGATTTGCTTTGTTCCGTTCTCCTTTGTTTTATTCTCTTTAAAATAAAGAAATAGAGAAAAGAATGATGATTGCTAATGGCATGATCTTGTAGGGTGTAATGAAACTGAGAGATTATTCAGAGGATACAAAATTTCAATTGGAATAAGTAAGTTCCAGAGGTCTGTTAAATAGCATGTTGCTTACAGTCAGTAGAATTTTTATATTTGCAAAAACTGTTGTCTTTTAAAATTTTCACTGAGATCTTATATATTACAAAGTTTTCTTGTCTTATGTACACAATTCATTTTTTAAGAAAATATAGATCCTCAAACATTATTGTAGCAAGTAAAAAGATACCCAGTTCTAGGATGTTATTATCACCCCAAAAGTTCTGTCATATTATTCTCCCCAAAAAGGCATTTGTAGAGAAAGACATTAAATTAGTGATTGCCTGGAACTGGGAGTGGGAGAGAGAACGGCACCGAGGGAGGATGTTAAGCAGAATGCTACGCGATTAGAGCTATTTTGGCCGCTCACAGGCCTCTGACATTCAGTGCCCCTGTTCCACTTTTGTGCTTACATTTCCCCTATTTTCTTTTCTTTTTTGAGACAGTCTCATTTGCAATCCACATTGACTTCCATTCCACAATCCTTCTGCCCCACCCTCTGGGTGCACTTTTACTTTTTGCAGATGCCATTCCTGTCGCTAGTTTTATATTTGAAAGTTTTATCAAAACATTACATTGTTTACTATAAACAAATACCTCAATAAAATAAAACTCAGTAAATGGAAGAAAAAAAGAATAACCAGCCTGTTTGCCTTTAGCAGTGGTATGAAAAACTCAGTACTTTTTCCCCTATGGGTTCATATTATATAAATTGCATAAGTCAGTGAAGTCCTTAGATCAAAGATGCAAGATTTAAATTAGTTGGTTGTTCCGCATAACAAACTGAAAAGGGTAAAATCTGCTCGCATAAAACATTGATTCTGGTTTTGACTCTACCATAGCCATGAAGCCACAAACAAGTTAAGTTCACCTCTCTTCCTTTGCCCACAGGTCTTTCTCTTCCCTGCCATCCTCCTTAACATGTAATTTCTTAATTAATTTGATATTTTGGAGAATATAAAAAGTATCATAGAGATTTCTCAACCTCATATTCTTGAGTCATTTGCATATCAAAAAGGACAACTTGAAAATGTTTTCATTAGTCGTATTATTCTGGCAGATTCTTAAATGATTGCTGGATCTGGAATAAATTTTATGTTCAAATTAAGAAATAGAATCTCCCCTTTCTTCTGGAGAATCGTAGCTGATTTTTATTGTAAATAGTCTATAAATGATCTGATCAAACCCAAAGCATTTTATTCAAATTGTTTCATGCGCTTTCAATCTAAGACTACAACTAAAATTATCCAAATTTAAACATTATCTGTTCTACCTCCTTTCCATCCTACCATCATGTATTTTAGATGGAAAGAAATTGACTTGGCTTTAAAAATCCTTACAGTATATACTTAATATGGAAAAATTGAGAACACAAGCAAAGTATATTAATATAGCAATTGTGAAATAATAATTAAAGAAATAATTGTCAAATTAAAAAGGAAATATAAAATTGAAATGTCATCTGGAAGGAATTTTCCTTATTCATTCAACTTCAGTGTCACGTTATTTACATAACAAGATAATATCTGCCTCTGTGTGTGTGTGTGTGTGTGTATCTGTCTGTCTGTCTTTTTGAGACAGGATCTCAGTATACAGTTCAGGCTGGCTTTGAGCTCATGTTGTAGCCCAGAATGGTCTCAAATGCGCAGCAATTCTCCTGCCTCAGCCTCCGGTGTGCTAAGATGATAGACATGCGCCACCACTCCTGACTAATAGCTGCCTTTTAAGAGTAGAGTGAGAATTAATTTGTTTCTTGAAGCACTGCAGGACATTCAGTTCAGAGGTTCTCCATAATTGACAGATATTATAATAACCAGGCTACTAGAAATATAATAAAGCTGTTCATGCAGTGTTCTGTAATAGAAACTGTTGCTAAATAAAGTCAAGGTTACTACTATTCTAATTTATGGCTGAAAGAAGTAGATCAAGAATAATAATGATGCTCTTCTATCTAGATAAGTCTTTAAAAATCTAGATGTATCTATGATGAAATATATTGTTGCATCCAAGAAGAAAAATGCAATAAAAATGATATATGAAGATCAATAAAAGGTAATATCTTTAATTGAGCCATGAAGATCTAGTATCTGACAATCTTGATTATTTCTTTCAGAATGTTTAAAAAGGCTTTGAAATTTAAGACATAATCCTTGATCATTTGGTATTGATCTCTTGGGTGAAATTTATTAGAAATATATAAACATGGTGGTCTTAATTCTAATAACCAAAATAATCAGTCTTATTGTTAATTCCATTTAACATGTTCACTGTGAGGCTGTAATTCATATATCCTATGGCTGGGAAGCTTTTACCACTAGTGGTATATTCATGACTGTCCCATTAGGCAGCCTTTTATTAATTTTATTAGTAAAAGACTAATAAATGTGAGTAGATCTGTTTGTACACCAATGGTGCAAGCTGGTGGAAGTGTGTTAAAAGTATGTAGATTTATTGTAAGAAAAGTCAACGTTTTGTCTTTATATGTATATATTCAAAGGATTTTATACAGACAATCCTTTAAAAATATTAGCAACATGAGCATACATACGAGAATCCATATATACCTTGTAAGTAGATAAGGCTAATAATAGAACTATGTATATAAAGACACCTTCGAATCACACACTTAGTAGAAGCAATTTCAAATATAGAGTTAAATTTTTGCTGAATGAATCTCAGCTTTTAATTTACGCATTTATTTCTTGCTTCAGCAGTAACAAATTGTGAAACAGCGATTTAAAACAGCATACATTTGTTCTCTTATAGTTTTGAAGGTCAGAAGTCCAAAATGGATCTTAATAGGTTAAAACTGCCCTAAAGGAAACTTCTTATTTTTCTTTCTTCTCAAGCTTCTAGAGGCTTCCTGTATTCTTTGGCTCATGGAAGTGTTCCATTTCAGAGCCAACTATGGTTAAGTAGGTCTTTTTCATGTCATATTATACCAATATTGACTGTTGTTCCATCTTAAGACAATTTGTGAGGACATGTGGCACACCTGGGTAATGCAGGACAGTCTCCTTAATCCTACCTGATATTTTAGCTTATCTTTGCCATATAAAATAACACATTTACAAATGGGAATCAGGACAAGCCAACTTTAGGAGGCCAGTATTCTACCTGTACAGTTCAGAAATGGAAGGATGACGATATCATAGATTTATAGATAATTACAGGAAAATGGCTTGTAAATTCTAGAATTTATTACTATCATTTTCTGTTACCAAATTTTGGCAGTAATATACTTGGCAAATCTTTTTCTTATTTTGCTTCAATAAAGTATCCATTTTAGAAATTATTTTTTTTTATTTTTTAAAGTATCCCTCTAGCCATCTATCTTTCCAACCAACCACAATTTGAGTATCTGAAACAAGATATAAGGGGAACCAGAGTTAAGAATCAAGAAAACAATCCTATAATTCATATGAAACCAGAAGAGACCCAGAATAGTCAAAGTAGTCCTGGGTAACAAGAACAAAGTGGGAGGTATCACAGTCCCAGACATAAAGTTATAATATAAAGCTACAGTGATAAAAACAGCATAATGGTAGGAAAAAGACAGATTTATGAATCAGCAGAACAGAATAAAGGAGGCAGAAAGAACCCCAGACACATTTCAACCACTTCATCTTTGAAAAGGGGGCCAAAAAACATGCACTGCAGGAAAAATAACCTCTTTGATAAATGGTGTTTGGGAAACTGACTATGCACATGCAGAACATTGTATACCCATATCTTTCACCATGTACTAAACAACTAAAACGAAAATATATTAAATAACTAAATGTGAAAAAAAGAAACATTCAACATGCTGGAAGATAAAACAGGTATAAATATTGAAGTCATACATTAAAGCAGGAACTTTCTGAACAGAACCTCAGTTGTACAGGGAATAGTACCAACAAGCAGTGTCTTTCCAAAAGAGGTAAATTCGTCATGTGTACATAGTGATGTGTACATAGCTATGTTTATAGCAGCATGATTTATAATAGATTTTAAGTGGCTGTATGTCCATCAACAGATGAACAGATAAAGAAAAGTGATATTTGCACATAATGGAGTACCACTTTACCAAAAAGAAAGTGAAACTTGAGTCATTTATAGGAAATGGGAGCCATAATGTTAAGTGAAAAAAGACACAAAAGCGTAATACTGTATGGTTTCTTTTATATGAGAAACCTAAATTATAAAGCAAAATGAAATATAGATAATAAGAAGTAGAGGAGATCGCTCTTTCTCAAACTCAAAGAATATCAAGAGATGAGGGAGAGAAAAAGAGGGGATGAAAAAAGGAATTGAGATGTGTTCTGTGCATGTACCAACACCACACAAGGAATGTAACCATTATGTACTGCAAACATGTATGTACTAAGACACTAATAAAAACAGAATCATTTAGTTATAGAAATAAAACAGTCTTAACTCAAACTTTGTACTCTTTGATCAATGTCTTGCCTTTCCCAGTCCTCTCTCTTCAGAATCTAGTAACCACTTTTTGACTATTTCCTTGAGACTGATGACTTTAGGTTCCATATATAAGTGAGATCTTCTGGTATGTGTCTTCCTGTGTGTAGTTTGGTTCACTTAAAAAGATTTCCTCTGTTCAATCTATGCTGTTACGAATAACAGAACTTCCTTATTAGGGCTATATAGCATTCTATTGTTTATCCTGTAAATATACATAATAATTGTAAAAATAAATTTATAAAAAGAAACAAAATGGTAATAATGTGAATAGATATATCAATTAGCTTTATTGCAGCCATTACTCTCTCTATATCTATCTACCTATCCATATCTATCTCTCTCTATATATATAAACATCACACTGTATACCTTAAATGTATGCAATTCCAATAAAAATGGAAAAAAATGGCTGAAAGATAGTGACTTACTTAGCTTGTATATCACTGGTGAATTTCTCTGTTGACCACACAGTGGTCCCATATCTTATGAAGCATTCTCTCCTACCTGCATGCCATGAGAATAGGTCATTATTAAGTAGACATGTCAGAAAAAAATTGGGGAAAAGTTTACACATACTAATTTTCTTTTCTTGCCTTATCCTCAGCCTCCTATCATGCAAATCACAAAGCACTTAATCTCTGTGTTTTAACAAGCTAATGCTAAGGAAAATCCTGTAATTAAGACAATATTTTCTCCTTTTTTGTTTTATTGTTTCATTTTTCACTTTTCTTTAAAAATGTCTTTTCTGTAAAAATGTCTTCTTTATGAAAAAACAAGTGGGAATGTATTTCTCTCTTAGGCCAAGTACAGATTTGGTCAGAGATTTGGTAAGGGGTTGGAAGTTTAATTGCTTACATATTATAATTTCTGTGATTCTTCTCATGTTTGAAAATCAATGGGAATGAATTCAACCCATGCACAGTAAGGTTGACAGAAGACTTAATGCTGATCTTTCAGTATACAAAAGAGAACTGTGTTAGTGAGAGTGAGCAGGTGTTCTTTCTTTCAATTAAGTATGATGGGAACCAGTGATATTAAATCAAAGGGGAAAGAATTAAAATTAAGCAACCTCAAGTGTATTGAAGCACTAGAAAATATTACTATGGGAGGAGGTAGATTTCTTTTGGAAAACTCACCTAATTCATATGTTGTCATCACCAATACATCATGCTATTGTGGTTCCAATATTGGAGAAAATAAGTGCTAGTTATTAGCTTCTCTAAATATTTATGAAATGAAGAAAGTTCAGAGAGTGCTTGATAATATGTACAATCTCAAGGTCCTTAGCACTCAAGAAGTCTTAGAAGGCTGAAAAGGAATTGTCATCCTAAAACTTGGTTAACTATAGGTCTCTGTCAGTTGAATAAGATAGATAAAAGTCAGCTAAACCCAGAAGTCAGAGTTTCTCATATAAACAGACTCTCCTTAACTGCAGAGATATTTTATTGCCTTAGTCATTGGCTTGAAACACTCTTTGTCTCAAGGACATATTTTTCAGCAAAAAAGATCTTTAATCAAAAACTAAAACATGATTTAAGCTACTAGCATTTTCAGTCTCTTCTTTTTCTATTTTAAAGATGTATTTTTAAGACCAATTAATCTTGTAGTTGGATATGAGAACACTTGACCACACAGTGAGTCACATGACCCTTCTCTAGGATGTTTGTTTACTGCTGGAGAGAGGGAATTACTTATACCAAAGTAACTCTTTTATAAGAATATAAACATTTACGTGTGAGTATGGTCTCAAGTTGCATTTACCTATAAAAGCCTCAAGAGTAAATAAGATTCAAAATGTACAATCGATATTGTGAAAATGAAAGGGAGAGAAACTACTTAAAAGGGAAGAACAACTGGGATAGAGGAAAGGAGAAAAGAAAGAAGGGTTGAATTATTTTTTTTCATGCCTGTATCTTGTAATCTGAACAACTGCTTTGAAAATAACAATATGCAATATATTAACCATTGTTAATCTCCTATTATTTGTTTTGAAATTCTGCATCATTTTTATTTATCTTAAAATAAAAAATATAAATATTCTCTCTGTCCCCAATTTAAGAGCATTTCTTGGTTCTTTGTTATCTATAGGATAACATGTAAACTCAGAAAATTCTTGTTTCACAGTACATCTTTTGTCTACCTTTCTGGTCCCATAGACACAGCCATCCTTTTTCTTCTTCATCTTGCCAACTAGCTATGTTCTCACCCTGCATAGCTGTCCACATAGTAAATTATCTAACTGAAATAATATTTCTTGCCTAACTTGCCTGATCTTTATGTCACTTAACCTTTGAGTTTACCTTCATCCCCCAAATAGATATCACCTTCAAACTGTCCTTGCTTCACTTAAACTTTGTTTTGCTGAAATTGTCATTGAGCTCTCTCTTATTTCAACCAGTCTCAGGCCTTTCAGGTCCTACCATGTCTGATCTCTTGCTTGTTATTTAGTGTGGAAAGCCACTCGCCAAAACACTGTCTCCTTGAATGTGATATATCATGGCCTTCTGGCTTTCTTCCACTTCCTTGGCTTCTAGTTTCAATTATGGAGTCCTCTGCTTTGTTGTAACTCTTAAAATTCTCATGGAGTTTGCACTATAGTGTATGAGATTGTAAAAGGGGATTGGCAAGGCAGAAAGTGCAATTAGTATTTGTGTTTATTGAAATTCTTTTATGTAGGAAGCTGGGGAAATAGGGTGGGTGCAAGGACCAAGGAAGAGCTGCTCAACTAATCTTGGGAAGGGCCCCAAAACTAGAGAAGTAGAAACAATGTCTGCATTAGAATTATGTGTCTTTTTCTAGGGCCCATTGTTAACATAATCAATGCTAATACCCTTCATGTCCTCCTTGTCTTCTCCCTGGTCTGCCTTATAAGCCTGGTATTCTTTTAGACTTCCAAAGGAAACAATAATCCCCCTAGGAAGGAATTACAGGAAAAGGCAGTAAATTATTTAGCTTAACCTTCTACTTTTCTTTCTCATCTTAGTACCTGTTTTTCTTGTTTTCAGGTATTTGCTGGATAAGAACTGAGAAATTTATAGCCTTGAATTCATGAATTTTGCAGGGATTTTTGAGAGTAAACACAAGTATTGACATGTACACACAAATGCAAATGACTTACTTTTAATCAAGGTATCCTGATAGAAAAGCAATTGAGAGCTCATAAAAGTACATTTTAAGGGAAACATCCTTCTGAATCCCATATTACTCCATACACATCTTTATGTATATTTTCATTTCCTTTCTATTAAGTTTTAGTTCTTCCTATTTACTGAATATGACAGAATTTTATACAGGGCCTGAAAACAATTTTGTGTTTTTAAACCAAATCTTAGCAAAGGCTGCATGTAATGTTGACATTTTATTATAAATAAGATACCTTGGCTTTATATTTAAGAAAAGAAATCATAAAAGTTTTGTGTCACACTAACTGAAAAGACATTTTAGAGTGTCAGTGACAAAAATAAACTAGAAGCAGAAATTTATAAAGGTTATGTGAAATAAACAGCAAAAAAATAAAATGTTTTGCTAAATAATATAAGAAGCTAACTTTTTGTAGAGCTATAATATAATGTGAATATAAACCTAGGTTACAAATGGATCTGGTTAATTTTTAATCTGTCAAATATTTTAGTCTGACCTCAAACCTTAGAAAGGTTTCTCTGTACATGAGCTACGTCCTGCTGAAGTGAATTTTTTTTTTTTCTGGTACTGTGAATAGAACTCATGACCTGGTGCTTCCTAGGCAGGCACCGTGCCACTGAGCAATATCCCAAGTTCCCAAGAAAACAATTCTTTAAGCACTTACTTACTAATAAAAGATTTATAAAAGCAAGACATTGTCGTAATCTAATTAAGAGACTAATAAATGCTGTAACAAGCAACTGACAGCATTTCAATAGTTCAGAACAGTGGAGTTCATAGAACAGTGGAGACGCTGGCGATCAAAGGTGCTGCCCTCCGTGTACTGTAGTGACCCAGAGCCCTACTTTCTTCGGTTACTTCCTCTGGCATTGGTGTTTTCCACATTCAGCTGTGGAGGAGTAAAAGGGAGATGGTAGATGGATCTTAATCATCTTAATCACCTTCGTCTAAAGGGATACGTATCATTTGTCTCACATTCTACTAGCTAGAAATTTCACCTGTCCATTGCTGATAGCAGAGGAGTAGGAATCATGGACCTTCGCTCACCAGCTTCTCACTAGCAGCAGCTCTGGACTGTGAAAGCAGGTGTACTGCTGGCCAGTTACGTGCCCTGCCGTACTGCAGCCCTCTCCATAGCAAATACTTTCGTTGCCCTTGCTCTTACACATACAACCCATTGGCTTCTACTTGGAGTGCAAACACCCCACAACCCCATCCCGTCCTTTCATCCAGGCCAACACAGCTCATTTAGAGACTTCTTGTGCCCTGGCCAACTCTGAGCTACAATTCACGTTACCTGATACTACTCCACCTTTCCTCCCCATCCTGCCTGTTGGTACATTGTATCAATTTGAGAAGTTTAGAAGTTTAACTAAGCAGCTCAACAGGGCCCCAGGGTCCTTCCTTTGAAAATATCCTCATCCTGTTCAAGAGGAGGCTGTGGGGATGGTATGAGCAATATAACTCATAAGATAGGAAAAGCGACTTGCTTTTCCCCCCACCTTGGCTCTTTCTGTTTTTGCTGTCTTCTGCCACCTTGAAGTGTTGTCCTTGTGCCATGCCGCCTTGCCTTGGAGCCGGCCTTTTATGGACTGAAACCTCTATGAAGTGAGCTAAATAAACGTTTCCTTCCTTAATTTTGTATGTCGGATATTTTGTCCCGGCAAGGAAACAAAAATAACTAAGACATTACCCTGTCTCTCTCACACACACACAGTGTGCAGCGGTAGAGCAGGAACAGGAGAGCTAGAATTAAGTTTTCAATGTGAAAAGTGGGAAACACACAGCAATAATTATGCAATACAACAAGGAAGTCCTGTCAGGCAGGCACTGTGAGGCCACTCCTCCCCTGGAAGTATTCAAAATCTCGTGATGATACCTGTGTGTGCTTCTGAAAGGAACTCTTGTGCCCTGTACTCCACAGAGACCTTTGAGCTCTGCACATTGGGAGCTTCTTCCTTGTCCGTTGTCATTTATGGCTAAATCATAGAAAGCAGTCTGAACAGTTTCTTCTTGTGCATTCAGGAATCTAAAGAGTATTTACAGATCTTTTTAATACTAAGTTCAAGGTATTGAACTAAGTTGGCTGGTTCATTTCTCTTAGAAACTGATTTCCTATTTGTGTGCCTCCACTTTATGTGTGTACCAGTGTTTCCACCTTTACTGCCATTCTGTCAAGAAAAACAAACCTTTCCAGGCCTTTCAAATGGAAGTAATTTGTCTTGTTACTTTTCCCTTTGTCTTGGTTACTTTCTTCTCATTGCTGAGACAAAATATCTAGTGCCCAAAATTAAAGAAGGAAAGGTTTATTTAGTTCACAGTTTGTATGGACTGTATTTCAGTCCATAATCAGCTGATTTCAAGGTAGGATGGTATAATACAGGGGCAACGCTTCGAGGTGGCAGAAGACAGAAAAGGCAACAAAAGCAAAAAGAGCAGAGCAAGCCTCTTTTCTTTCTTTATATTGTAAGCAGGCTACCTATCGTGGGTGAGTATAACTCACACCATCTCCCTGCCTTCCTCTTACACAGGTTCACGATGTTCACAAAGTGAGAACTCCAGACTCTTGCTGAGTCAGTTAGTTAAACTTCTCACTGTCTCAAATTGATCCAATGAATCAACTATTTCAACGTCTTATACTATAGTCAGTCGTCCTAGGGCATGTCCTCTATACTCCAGAATGCAGAACTGCTGAGTTACTTAGCTAAGCTTCTAAACTTCAAAAGGTGACACAGTATGTCAGCTATTACACCCTTGTCAGAACAAAATACCTAACACCCTCAAAAGGAGCAGAGTTTTATTCATTTACATTTTGTAGAGGTTTCAGGGTCATCTGGGTCCAAGGCAGGGAGCTATGGCAGAGAGGCCTAGCAGAGGAGAAAGAGCTCATGGCATGCAGACGAGAAACAGGGCTTAAGGAAGGAGGAGGGCTATATACCCCTCCAGGACATACACACATGACCTACATCTTCCCATCAGGCTTCACCTCCCAACAGCACACCTAGCTATAAACACACGAGTGGACTAATCCAGTATCACGCATGATCCAGAGTATCATATACCCGTGACCCAGCCACCTCCAGAAAGCCCCACCTATGAGCATAGGCAGCTTTAGGTGAAACCTAGATATAAGGCATAGCAGAATTTAGCACCTGAAATTAGCTATACATTAGATAGAAAAGAAAAGCCAAACAGATAATGGTAAGTAAATCTCAAGATTAAGAAAATCAGGAAACCGCTGAATATCCTTAAAATAGAGGGCTGATAAGAAGCAGTGGTATGTTAGTTCCAAGACTGAAATACTATGAGCTCCTGAGGGGCTTGAGCTATTTATATTCTTTCATCATGGTGTATCCGACATAGTGTGCACTCAGATGTTTGTATCGTTGAACAGTGCTGAACAATAAATTCTCCCAGTGACGTCCGTCAAAATTACCTGTCAGAACAAGAAAATTCAGTAGACATGATGGTATTCTGTAGGTTGCCTCTATACTCTGTTGCTGTTTCCTTTTCTATCCAGAAGCTTTTTAATTTCATATGATCCCATTTGTTGACTCTTGATGTTATTTGTTGCACAGCTGAGATTCTGTTTAGAAAGTCCTTGCCTACCCCTCTGACTTCAAGAATTCTATCTACTTTCTCTTCTAGTGTGTCATTTCTATTTTAATATTTAGATCCTTGATCTCTTGAGTTTTAGTTCAGTGCATTGTGAAAGATATGGGTCCAGCTTCAGTTTTCTACACAAGGGTAGCCAGTTATTCCAGCACTGCTGAAGAGCAGCATATCATTTTCCCAATGTATGTTTTTGATTTCCTTTTCAGTGTGATCAGAAGACAATGTGCCCTGGATTGTTTCTACATCATCTGTTCTGTCCCACTGACTCACATGTCTGTTTCTGTACATATCAGTATGGAAAATCTTCAAAAATTAGAAATAGAAATTCCATTTGACCCAGCTATTATCCTTCTAGGTATCTTCCTGAAAGACTTGGCTATCGTATTGTCAGCAATACATGCATACTGATGTTAATAGCAACAAAATTAATAATAGACAAATCATGAAGCAGCCTATGTGTTCATCAATAGGAGAATGGGTAAAGAAAATATATTTATACATAGTGTAATTCTCCTCTGCTATAAAAGGTAAATTTGAAACATTAGGAAAATGCATACACCTTAAAAACATGTTACATGAAATAAGTGACATATGCTTAGATGCCATATGATTTCTGTCATGTAGGAAATCTAAAGTGTATGTAAAGAATAAAATAACAGTAACGGGAAACAGAAAGATATACCTACTGCAAATGGGAAGAGAACCAGGAAATAGAGGGCTGAGGGAGAGTGGAGGGAAGGAGATGTAAAAGAAAGCATTAAGATGTGTCGCGTACATTTACCAGATAGCCAAGTAGTCATTATGCATGACAAACATAAACTAATGAATAAATTAATATGTTAAAAAAATAGTATTCAGAATAGGGATGATCCTTAATTTATGGGTCAGCTGCAACTAATTAGTTGGAAACTTTAGTAACCTGTTTTTGCCATTTATAATAAAAGAACTTTTCAAAAATTTTAAATAAGACTTTTAGACTTGGAACAATACCAATTTTTATATAAACATAGCATTTAAAAGGAATTAAGTCTGTAGGTGGCTCGTGATAAAATAATATTTTTAAAAGATGAGTAAAGAGAAAGGAAAAACTTTTCAGACTGGCTTGGAATATTGTAGATGTAAAGAATGTATAGCTGTCTTAGTCTTTGATGTTTATTTTTGTTTGGGGGTTCACCTTATAAATTGGAAATGACCTATGAGTACTGATTTGCACCCAAAGCTATCGGCTTATTTTTTCCTTTACTATAACTTAAAGAATCTGTCCAATGTTCCTGTGGATTTTTTAGCAGTCAGAATCAATTCTAAAGTATGATCATTATTTTGAGAACATTGCAAATGCCGTTTAGTCTGTTCTTTGATGTCTTCTATGTACCTGAGTGTGTAGATTTCAGGACTCAACAGCATGATATGTTAGAGAAATGTCTCAAAACAGTACATATATTTAGCACTGGCAAGTTAAGAACGGTTTAAGAAGCTTTTATAACTATGTTACCTTTCATAGAAAGAAAGAATTGCTTACATTTTTCAGTGGATACTTGTATGTAGAAACAAAGATTTTTGAAGAGGGAAGGATACAAAAAATTCAGTTGTCATTGATGCTTTGTGAATACTACAACAAATTCAGTTGCCATGTATGCATTCTTGAACATCATTGCAACCCTTCCATTCATAAATCAACTTCATTTAACTCTTCTGTGGTTTTAAAGTAAAGATGATTAAAATTAAGATGCACTGCACTTTGCATATTTGTTCTTTCAGCTATAGAACTTCCATTTTAAAATGAGCATTAAAGCTTGAGAATACAAATAGTCTGTGTTTAAATGTCGTCAGGACAGAATAAAAGAGAAAGAGCATTGCTTTGTCTATGTGGTACCTAATTAGTGAAGGGCATATTTCCTTTCCTAGGCAGGCTTAATGAAGGAAAGTTTTAAAATAATCACTTGATAATTTGACACTTGCATTTAAAACAGTTATTTTCAGTAACTGTAATATTGTCGAAATAGTTTTGAAAATATGTAGTCAGGACAAAAGTCTTTGTTATGGATCTAAACAAAAAACTATACCGCAATCATTCTTTCCAACTCTAATTATTTCCTTAAAAATTTTCCATTGAAAATATTCAAATATGAGGCATTTATGTGTACAACTTCAATAATTTCTCTGCTTTATAAAGCATATTCGAAGTAATTTTGAAGGATATTTCTTTCTGAACTTCTTGGCCTTGAAAAGTTCAGAATAGTCTTGAAATCATACCGTAGGCATTCACTAAATGTGTTTCAACTATCAGTTCAACTTTGTGCTGTTGTGCTGTTAATTCATTGTGAAGTGACACAGGAAGAAAACTCATTATGGTATAATGTGGATACAAATACTTGTCAAAAATAAATAAGTCAATATTGAAAACCTACCTATAATAGCAGGAGTCAAATGGTTTATTAGATACACTTGGGCATTGAGAGCCCCTTTTCAAATACTAAAGTTATATAAAAAATAGATTTCAGTTCCAATTCACAAACACTGTATTATGCACTTAAATGCATTTTTTCTTTTTCTTTCTATCTTTTACAGGTCATACTATATCCAACTTCTAACAGCTCTAAGTCAGCTGAATTACACCGAATGATAGTTCCAAAGAATAGTCAGGACTCTGACTTAAAAATCAAACTGGCAGTGCGAATGGATAAACCACCACATATGAAGCATAGTGGGTGAGTGTTTTTGAAAATGTTTCTCCTTGGAACTACTGGATTTCATTCCAGTGTATCACTTTAGTCACTTTAGTGACTTCCCTTAAACCAACAGTATCTATGATGAATATCGGTTTATTATTTTTTTATGTGTGTGGACCACTTCATAGCTAAATACATGGGTTTTTCATTACTATAGCTATTTGCCTGTATGTTGACACCATATTGGCACTTGTTTCTTTTAGTATTGCATACCGGTTGTGCTGACAATACTGATATATGCAAGGAACCACTAAGTAGTACTGTTCACAATAGAAATATAGTCACAGTTAGACCAAGCCTCGCAATCAAGTCCCAGAAATAGTTAAACTTTTATGGAATATATAAAAACTAAAAGATGGTTCTAATTAAACCTAAAAGGTTGCAAGAGTTCTGACAGGGGGGTTGCGTGAAGCCTAATGCAGAAGGGTGCTCCTGCTCTGGGATAAGCAGTACTACAGGGACTCTCTGCCAGGATGGTCAGGGTCCAAGGCAACCTTCACCATGGCAGGGATTCTGTTTTCCTTGTATCTAGGAAGGAAACAGTTTGAACTCTTGAATAAAATGAGCTTCTAAAGCCCCAGATAGTGCTTTAGAATTTACCACAGCCAATCCCAGGAGAGAATGGGTGTTAGATTAAGGAAAAAATGAGAGCATTTTTAGAATTCTTTTACTGTGGAGAAGAGTTATTGTTGAAATGGCTCATCTGAGTTAAGTGATAAACTTTTCAGTATTGCAATAAAATTTCCAATAACAAAGAGTCTGCTGCTTTGGGAGCCACATCACCAACATTAGAGCAGATGTCACTGATGGCTCAAAAGGTAAGGATTTTTGGATAAACATTAATGGAAATAAATTTGGACTTTGACGGCCCGTCAGCATGTGTATGTTGTGGTTGCTATGAGAAAACAGTGTTACTGTCTTGGGATCAGACTTTATTGCTCCCTTGGTTTGGGTTAACAGAACACAGTGTCAGAGGACGTCTCACAAAAGAGAAAAATACCTCAGATGATAGGCTCTTACTAAAGAAATTTCCCTTTGTGTAGTCTGCATCAAGGCATTTTAACATATTAATGCAAAGTAAAGTCTGACTCAGCTCATAGTGCACATGACAATCCTAGGGTTGAATCTTTATCATTCTTTTATTCAGTCATCTACCTGTTCACCATTAATTTGTACAGAGACATGTATTCAGCACTTCCTTGGATACAGCCAGAAGGTATCATCTTGGGCCTGTAGGAATGTTCAAAATAGAATTTAAACAAGAATGCCTCAGGTGGACAGTGGGAAGGAAAGGCATTCCAGCTTTGTGACACAGCATATACAAAGGCAGTTGTCCTGGGAGGGCTTTCAGGTAATGGTGACAAGTTCAGCGCAGTTGGTGTGGAGTGCTTCGAGACTGGAGATACCACACGTTCTCTAAAATGTTTAGAGACTAGTAGAATTTTGAGTTAGGCATAAATGAACCCAGTCTGTGCTGAGAGTATGTTCTGAGAACTACATTTAATTCTTTACTCAGTTTTACTCAGTCTCGGTTTCTTTGGGTGAATGACCTGGTAAGAAATGGGACTCTGTCAAAATGCCAAGATGTGTCTTACTCTGCCTATGTAAGCTCTGTGGTGAATTTTCTTGAAGCATTCAGATTATCCCAGGAGTGAAGATTGAACAAGTAGTAAGGCTTAGGGCTGATAGTGAACTCTTTAGCTCACATGGGAAAAAATCCTGCTTTAATCTAGCAGTTTCTAAATTTAGAATGCTCAGGGCAGGTGGTCTCTACAAGCTCTTTACAGTGATTAAAGGGGTGGGGTGGGGGTTAACCACTCCTTTACACCAAAGAGAAATCTCTTTTTATTGCATTTTAGTAAATTATGACCACTGTAATGACTCTGCAATTGGTTTCTATCCAAGACTGCAAATGAAGAAACTAACACTAAAGAGAACATATCTTCAACAAAACCTGTCTTAATACTAACATTAGAAGTCTTCACAGTTGATGGCTGTGGGCTGGAGCCATTGGAGGTGCTTTATTACAGCATAGGTTCCGGCTTTTTGGTGCCTGTGTAGGAATTGTGTTGATTATTTTAAGTATCACTCCTGTATGTAGTTACATATGGGAAACCTAATTTCAACTATATTCATCTTTTTCTAAGGTGTTTCATACAAAGATTTCACTGCACTTAAATTACATTGAAGAATGTCACCTAACCTTTTCTAATCAGTATTCTAACATACACCAAAGCAACAATATAACAGAAGTAATAAATTTGTAGCATTTTCCTTTGAGGCTGCGATGTGTTCTGTCAATAATTCATTCTCTAATAAATAATTAACAGATAATTAATTAATAATTGAAAATGAGACAAGTCAAATTTAAAGGAAAGATGAATTTATCTTTAAAATATGGCAAACACCTCTTGCAGATAAATTTGTTGAATGCGCTAAACGATAAATTGGAGGGTTGCTGATTTTTATTTTCAGAGCATATCAGAACTGAAAATACTCTGGGATTTAGTAGTATAAACCCATTCTCTTTTTCAATAATGCAAACAAAAAATGCATATTCCATACTTTCCTTTAACATTTATTTTTTATCACTTATATACAGCCCCTGCATTCCCTCATTTAAATATTTTATCAATATTATCTGTATTTTTTTAATGTATTGTTAACTAAGCTGTAAGTTTCTTATCCCTCTTGAATCTTCAGTAATTCACAATGTAGAGTCAAGGTTAGATAATAATATAAATAATAATAATAGTATGTTCCTCAGTATTTTTTTTCAATTTTTATTTTAAAGGAGGTAAAATTAAACACAAGACAGAGCAGAATGGGACATAAGAAAGCACAAATTTCAAAGCTAGACAACCAGAGCTCTTCACTATCTGTCATATTGTCTCTTGTTTTCTTCCAAATGGTTGTCCATATCTTTGCATATGGGGAGTTCATACTAAATAACATAGCCAATCTTTTCACAAAATGTCTAGTTCACTGGCTCCCACTTGCTAAGCACAGGGGGTCGGGGGGTGGACCACACAGGACAGGGCACAGGATGACATGAGATGTTTGATTCTCAGCCTGCACGCCGGCAGGCTCACAGTCGTTCCCCAGAGAGGGGAGGAGCTCCTTGTTCTCCTGGTACCCTGAGTCAACCACATAGTGCAGGTCCCAAGGCGCCAGGGTCTCTCTCCTGCAGGCCACCGAAAATCTGCCACACTCACCTGCTGTTTCTTTCTGATGAATTGACCATTCCATTTCCAAAGTTCTGAAATGGCCAACAGACCACAGAAAGAATTCTCTTTAGGCTCCTGTTTGAAACCAGCAGCTATAGCAATCTGCTGGCCTTGCTTCAGGGCCAGTCCTCAGTATTTAAAGCAAAAAGTTCATAGATATGATAATAAGGTACACTTACACATGGAAACAAATTGACTCTAAACATAATTTACAGGAAATAGTGTAAAAAGCACTAGAAGTTAATGTTGGTTTTCAACTATTGTCTTTTAAAAACGTGTTTTTTGAAGCACAAAGTAAAATGTATTTCATCTGAAGCTCTTGTTTCAAATAACTAATCAGTCCATGACTTGTAGATATCATTATTTTTAAATGGGTCTAACTGCATGCAAATCAAATCAGACATTAATTTTGATGAATTAAGCCTAGTGATTATTCTATTCTTTTAAAATCAAATTGGGCATTATCACAAACATGTACTTTGCAAAACATTGGATTCATTTATTCTTCTGGAATATTTCCTGTAAACAAATTACAGAAACTAACTTAGATAAATTTGTTAAATGAATTACCAGCTTGGTTTTGAAAGACTTAGGTGATTCATATCTGCCTTTTAAATATATTATCTGCTCTTGTGCATAGCTGGAAGATAACAAGTGTTCTGAAAATGAACTGTACTTTAGCATAACCTAGTGGCTAACTTGCAGTATTAACTTGAAATGAATTCATTTTATTACACGAAATTATTTTCCTAACTCAAAAGTTATTTTCTCGGTGAAAAGAAAAGTAGAATAAAATGAAACTCATGACATAAATAACTATTGTGACAATTAAAAGTATCACTAGTGCTAGGGACTCAGCTCAGTAGCCCAAGTGCCTGGCTGGCAAGTGCAAGGTTGTAAGTTCAATCCCTGGTACCTAAAAAGTATAATAATAGTGATAATAATAATAATAATAATAATAATGAAATAAAATAAATTTAAAAAAATAAAAATATCACTAAAAAGAAGAAAGTTAAATCAGCTGTTACATTTGTGTAGAAGCTTTATAGCCACAATCTAGCAGAAGCCTGCATGCAACTGATTAGTCTTATAGTAAGAAATGAATGAAAATGTATAAATATATAACTGAGGAAGAGTTTTAAAACAGAAGACTTGGAAAGGTAAAATCTTAGCAAAATTATAGCCATATACATCCTAAATTCTTACAGTTTTTTAGTGAATGAGTGGTTGAATCACTTTAAAATGGTCATAAATAAATGTCTCTAACTTAATATATATCAGAAAGGTAATAAGGGCACAGGGAAAATCCCTTGCTACAGAGGAATGAGAACTACTGAGTTTCTGAAAGGAAGAACAGGATAAGCCCCAGGCAGCCTGCATGACTATTATGACCCCATGCCTGACCGTGAGAGACTCGGGAGAGGGTGCTCAGCCTGCGGCACACACCCACACAAACTTCCTACAGTACCAAATCTCACACAGACATCACACTCATAAAGTAAAATCGCCACATGTAAAAAGTTGCATTGTTTTGTGACTGATTTAAGATTTATGATCTTCCATTACTTTAAGGATAGTCCGATGCCGAAAGAGAGGAAAATCTTTAATTATATCTAAGTGGAATGTGCTTAGATGGTACAGTCCTACAAAAAAGGGACAACTCTGCTCTTTCCCAGAGAAAATGGATTTCTTATTGAAAACCTACATTTTAGAAAGTTTCCTGTGCCCAGTCACCCACCCACAGCCAGGAACTGTTTCTGAGGCCTGCAGGGACCACAGTACATGCCCAGAAACCCTCAGTCATCCAAGAACCCTTGATGAGACCTGTGGGCACTGGGAGCCCATGCCTAGTGACCAAGAGTAACCTGGGAACCCTCAGTGAGGGCTGTGCCCAGCGATCAGCCCTCACCTATGAACCATCTCTGAAGACTGCAGGGGCCTGGACTCTGTGCCCAGTGGCTGGCCGTCATCAGGAAACCTTCAGTGACACCCACAGGGACTAGAAGTCTATTTCCAATGTCCTGTAGTCATCTAGGAGCCCTTGGTGATGCCTGCAGGGACTAAAAAACTGTACTCAGTGACCTGCCCACACCTAGAAATCATATCTGAGGCCTGCAGGGACTAGCAGTGTGTGCCCAGTGACCCATAGTCATCTGGGAAGCCACAGTGAGACCCAACAGGGACTGGGAAGCCACACCTAGTAAATTACCCACTCCCAGGAAGCATAGATGGGGCACATGGGAACTAGGAAGCTTCACCTGGTGACTCGCCCACCCCTAAGAATCATCTCTGAGGCCCACATGGACTGAGAGTCTGGGCCAAGGGACCAGCAGCCATCAGCAGTGCTCAGTGAGGCCAGCTGCCAGATGGACTGCCAGCTCAGAAAGAAACTATGACTTGACATCTGGCTAATTTGGAGGAACACAGGAAAATGCCAAAATGAAAGAACAAAATTAAATCTCAAATTTTCATCCAATCCAGATCCAGTACAGGAGACATAGATGGTTGAAATTGGAAATCACGTATCTGAAATTTCTGAAATGACAGCAGCAGAAGTAAAGAAAAAAACTCCAGGAAGCTATAAAGGAAACCAGCTCAGAAATAATCTCTCAAATAAAACAGAAATGATAAACATAATGAAAGAATTGGTGAGTATATCCAAAGAAGATATAGATAAGAAAAATAGAAGAGCATACAAAAGTAATGGAAATCTTGAATGAACAATGCAAGAAACAATTAAAATGCATGAAATAGATTCAAGGATATATCCAGGAAATCAAAAATTTCATTGAAAGCTGGCAAAACTCCATAAATGAAATTGAAGATAGACTCTCAGACCTTGAAGACAGGATTGTGGCTACTGATCATGAAAGGAAAGATCTCTTAAAAATAATGAGTCAGGAAATAACAATTCGACAGTTAAAAGATGATGCAAGTAGAAAAAATGTAAGGATGATAAATGTCCACAAAAAACAAGACAACACAAATGACATAAAAAGACTTTGCAGAAGTAATAGCACAAAATTTCCTAAACATGGGAAAAGAACCTGACATGCAGATAAGTGGGTCATATTTGATATGTTTAATTAGCCATAACAAAAATAAATTGATGCCTCAACATATAATGAGGATTCCAGAAATTGAGCATAAGAACAGAATATTAAAAGCAGCTAGAGAAAAGAAATATCACCTATAAAGGAAAACCTATCAAAATCGCAACATACTTCTCAACACAAACCATCGAGTCAAGAAGAGCATGGAGTGAAGTATTTCAAGTACTGAAAGAAAACAATTTCCAATCCAGGTTGATGTACCCTGCAAAACTATCTTTAAAAGTCAATGGAGAAATAAGATACTTTCACAAAAAAGGACAACTGAAGAACTACATAGTCACATAAACAACCTACAAAGAATACTGACAAACATTCTAGAAAGAAAGAAAAATGACCACAATTGAAACAACAAAGAGACCCAACAAGAGGACAAGCAATTAAACAGAGGGGAAAAGTAGGTAACCAACAGCAGAATTATAACATGACAAAGATAAACCAGTACATATCAGTTATAAACATTAACATAAATGGCCTGTATTCACCAATCAAAAGAAACAGACTGACAAAAGGTATTAAGAAACAGAATTCAACAGTATGCTGTATACAAGAAACATATTTAACTCAAAAGGAAATTTATAGACTGAAAGACAAAGGATGGAAAACATTACTCCATGTGACAGGAACCCAGAAAGAAGCAAGGGCAGCTATTCTGCTTGTAGGCAATCTGAACTTCAAACCAAGAATGACCAAAAAAGATAAAGAAAAGATCACTATATACTTATTAGGGGAAAACTTCAAAAGGAAGAGAGAACAATCATAAATATACATGCACCAAACAGGGGAGCACCCAACTATATAAGACAAATATTAATAGACATGAAAAATCAAATAAGCAATAATACAATTAAAACAGGGGACATTAACACCTCATTGTCACAAAGAGACAGGTCAACTAGACAAAAAGCAGCAATGAAATAACAACTCAATCAAACTTATGAAAAAATGAACTTAATAAATGTTCCACCCAACACCATTAGAATACACATTCTTCTCAGCTGCACACAGGACATTTTCTAAAACAGACCATATACTATCCTATAGAACATGCTTAAGTTTATGCAAAGGAATTGAAATTATACCATTCACATTATCTGACCATAGTGCAATGAAATAGGAAATTAATGACAAAAGAAACTGCAAAAGCTCCATAAACATGGAAATTAAATAACACCATACAGAACAACCAGTGGGTCACAGAGAAAATTAAAGAAGAAATTAACCAATATATACAATTAAAAATGCAAATACAACTTACTGGGACCTATGGGACACAATGAAAGGAGTCCTCAGGGGGATATTTACAGTGGTGAATTCTCATATCAGGAAAACAGAATGAGTACAAATAAACAACCTAATGCTGTACCTCAAACTTCTAGAAAAGGAAGAGTAAGTCAGGCCCAATATCCAAAGAAGAGAAGAAATTATAAAGATCAGCACTAAAATTTACACAGTTGAAACTGGGAAAACACGAGAAGAAATTAATGAATTGAAAAGTTCTTTCAAAGAATAAATAAAATTGATAAACCCATAGCCAACCTTATCAAAAAAAGCAAAGAAAAAAATTCAGATTCATGCAATAAAGAATGAAAAGGGTAAAATCAGTATAGATTCTGTGTAAATACAGAAGATCTTCAATACCTATTTTAAAACCTTTGTTCTCAGGATCAAAAACAAGAAATGGACAGATTCCTAGAAACATATGAGTTATGAAAGCTGGATCAAGAAAATATAAAGCTTCTGAATAACCCAGTATCAGTCAATGAAATTGAAAATGTAATTAAAAATTTACCAACCAAAAAAATCCCAGGTCCTGATGGAGTCACAGCTGAATTCTATAAGAAATTTAGATACGATTTTGTACCAATACTTCTCAAAATCTTTAATGAAATTGAAAGGTAAGCAATTCTCCCTAATTTTTTCTGGGAGGTAAATATTACCCTGATACCAAAACCAGAGAAAGACACAATAAAATAAAAAATTCCAGGCCAATCTCTCTAATGAACAGAGATGCAAAAATCCTCAATAAAATACTAGCAAACAGAATGCAGCAAATCATCAAGATTAGACACTACAACCAAATATGATTCATCCCAGGAATGCAGGGATGGTTCATCATATGCAAATCAATAAATGTAACACACCATATTAATAGAGTAAAAAAACAAAAATCACATGGTCATCTCATAGATGCAGAAAAAGCTTTTGATAAAGTCCAACACTCATTCACGGTTTAAAAAAAAACCCTACAAAGTCAGAATAGATGGTCTACCTTAATCTGATAAAGGCCATCTCTGACAAACCAACATCCAGTATCATACTATATGGTCAAAAACTGAAAACTTTCACTTTAAAATCAGAAACAAAACAAGGCTATCTACAGTCACCACTCCTATTCAATATAATTCTGGAAATGTTAGCCAGAGCAGTTAAACAAGAGAAAGAAATGTAAGGAATAAAGATAGGAAAAGACCAAGTTAAATTATCATTGTTTACAGACGGCATGATACCAGATCTTAGAAACTCCACCAACAATCTTCTAGACTTAATAAGCAAACTCAGCAGCATGGCTGGGTACAAAGTCAGTACTCAAAAGTCGCAAGCATTCCTATATACAACAAACTCGCTGACAGAGAAAGTAGGGAAACCACACCCTGCACAATAACATAAAAAAATGAAAAATGAGAATCAATCTAGCAAAGGAAGTGAAAGATTTATATATTGAAAATTATGGTACTCTATAAAAAGAAATTGAGGAATTCAAAAAAATGGAAAGGTATCTTTTGATCATGGATAGGAAGAACCAACATGGTGAAAATGGCCATACTCCCAAAACTGTTATATAGATTTAATGCAGTCCTGATCAAAATATCATTAGCATACCTCACAGATCTAGAGAAAACATTCCTAAAATTCATATGGAACTGTAAGAGACCTAGTAAAGGCAATCCTGAGCAACAAAGGCAAGACAGAAAGCATCACAATCCCAGACTTGAAATTAAATTACAAAACTGCTATAATAAAATTAGCATGGTACTGGCAATAAAACAAACCTGAGGATCAAAGAAACAGAACAGAAGATACAGGCACAACTACAAACAGACTCAGCCACCTTATCTTTGACATAGGGGCCAAACATGTTCGCTGGAAGAAAAACAGTTCTTTAATAAGTGATGTTGGAAAAACTGGCTTTCTACATGCCAGAGGGGTTAAACTAGACCCATGCCTATCACCATGCACTAAACTAAAGTCAAAATTGATCAAAGATCTAAATATTAAGACAAATACTAATCCTACTGGAAGACAAAGTAGGTAGAAATCTCAAGGATATAGGAGTAGACCAAAATTTCATGAACAAAAACCAAACTGCACAGGAAGTACTTCAAAGAATCAATTCTTGTCTCATTAAAGAATTTTTTCACATCAAAATAAATCAACAGAGTGAAAATAAAACCCACAGATTGGGAAAAGATTTTTGCCAATTGTCCCTCAGATAAAGGACTTTTATCTAGAATATAGAAAAATTGAAAAAAATCAAGTCTTTTTTAAAATTTTTTTAAAATTTTATTTAAAGGGGAAAAAAGCAAAACAGAAAAAAGGGTAGGAATAACACAGAATTTCAAAAAAAATTAAGAAATCACTATGTAATAAATTACATATTGTCTTCTTAGAAATAGTTGTTCATGTTGCAAAATTAAGGCATACAAAGTAAACAAATAGCGAGGCTGCAAACAGTTCTGTTCAACGATCCAACAAAAACCTGGTAACACGGTTATTGATCCCACACACTCAAACATACATGCAGTTATATCCTTCAGCGCACTTTCTCTTCCTTCTTTTGCCTCTTAAGTACATTATCTGTTTAGCTATATCATGTTTCAGCTTGCTCAGTACCCCCTATTGATCTGTTTTGTTGTTATAATCAGCTTATATAATTATAAAAAATCAGTCTTGCCAAACTTAAAGACCCAATCCAAAAACATGCAATTCTCAGATGAAGAAATAAAAATGCGAAACAAGTGTGTGAAAAAATGTTCACCATCTTTGGTCATTTGAGAAATGCAAATTAAAACAACCCTGAATTAAATTCTGGAGAATTAAAACATTCTCCAGAAAGAATGGCTAACATCAAGAAATTAATAACAAATTCTGGCAGGGCTGTGGGGGACAAAGAAACCCTTCTCCATTGTTGATGGTCTTAAAATGTGATGTTTTTATACAATGGAATACTACTCAGCCATAAAGAATGATAAGCTCAAGGGTTTTATAGGTAAATGAATGTAACTAGAAGCCATACTCATAAGTGAAATACATCAGACTTGCATATATAAACATCATTTTGTCTCACTAGTATAAGAAACTGAAAGAGTAAGATCCCAAAGTTACAATAGGTATAGTAAAAGGGCAAGAACTTGCTCAAAGGAAAATTTTATTTTTGATCAATCTTGTGTGCCTGTATCTGGTAGCCTGAGCAATTACTTTGAGAATAACAGTATTTAATATAAGAACCATTGTTAAATTCCTATCATCTTGTTTTGAAATCCTGTATCGTTATTGTTTTTTGTTATTGTTGTCATTCTGCTTTTGCTGGTGTGTTTTTTAAATTGTTTGCTTCTTGATTCTTCTATTTTTTTCTACATGCTCTGTAGGAAAAAGTTTTGGAAAAAGAAGTCTAGGTAAAAGAGTTTCCTACATGCTCTGATGTAAAATAATCATATTTTGATATTTGACTTTGCCTTCCCAGGTTAAATGTGTCTCAGTCTGGCTTAATCAAATTATACAGAAATCCTGCTAACCTTACCAAAACTTCTGACCAAGTGTTTGTGAGGTTCTTAAGCACTGATGGGTTCTTTTTTCAAAATACAACTTACAGAAGAGAAGTCAGTCTGTGATCTCTATCTGTAATTAACATAGTTGTCACTTTTAGAGTAAGATGATTAAGTAAAAAAAACACTTTATCTTTCAAAAATCCTGAGTATTCATGGTTTCTGTATGCTAAATCATTAAGAACTATATTTGTTAGTGCTTAATGAATTATAGTAATAATGGTAGAAACATTCTCAGCATAATTTTAGTAATCATGAAACCAAGTATTTTAACTTGTTATACTTCTCTGGTTTGTCCTACAATACGTTTGCATTTACTTTAAGCTCAGACTTCATCTTTTTATTCAGTATCCTTTTCAAGATTCTCCAGGAGAGGGACACCTTGACATGCTTTATTTTCTTCTATTTTTCGTGTATCAAGTCCCTCCCCCTTCCTCTCTCTTTCCATCTTGCCTCCACTCATGTCTCTCCTTTCTTTTCTTTACTCCTCTCCTTTTGCCTGCCATTCCACATTCCCTCTCTTCCTCCCTTTTTCGTCCTTTTCTTCCTCTTCTTCCTCTTACACTATCTTTAAAATATACTTAAAAATATACCTGAGCACCTTAAAGACTCTTCTAGGCCACATAATTAAGCATATACTATGACATCATCTTTTTATTTTAAAAAAAAAGATTATATACTCATAATCTACCTTAATAAATTTGGGATACTTTATTAAGTGAAAAGTATTTAGGGATACTATTTATTATGATTTTTAACAGTTAATGTACTGAATTATAAAGGAATAGTTTTATTTTCTAAATTGAGGCCCTACTATGAAAGTTTGTACTGTATATAGTCCCTTTTTTATTCTTTCACATGTACTTAGATGTTTGAAAATACTAGTATTAAATGTATAAAACAAAACTCCTGAACATTATGGTAAAGAAATTTGGACTTCATGTTAAATGTATTTTGGTCATCCTGTGGCATATGCAACTGAATGGCAATACTAGTGATACAGGATAAACACTAGCTTAGGAATCAAATCTCTTGTAGTTTTAGTATCAATTCTATCATTAACTTCAGTATGTCAGCACATATGCCTTGTCTTTAGTTTCATCAGTGAACTAGACAGTGAACTAGAAAATATAAGAAGCTCCTTCACCCCAGAAATTTACAAGTTAGTAAATCCTTTTGTCCTCTCTGGACATACATTCCACTCATTCCATTTGCATGCTTTATGGAGGAGGTACAGGGTTTGGGGAAAACAGTAGTGTCAAAAGAGGATACCACAGAGACAGATGAGAGATTAGGTAATTTATTTAAAGTCTCACAAAGCAAGGAAAGGATGCATGAAGTCTAATGTAGGCTACAAAAACGACTTGCTGCATGCTATAGAACTGTGTATGGTCTGATACTGAATATTAAAACAGATGCTCATGAAATTCAGAAGGGAGACACACTAAATAAGGAGATGAGACAATGGGTGAAACTTTCTGTGTTTTCTACGATACAGGTATACTCTTTAACAATGCATAAATGTAGTTGTCAAAGGTTTTATTTTAATTAATAATAGTTAAATTTACTTTACTAAAAGTCTGATTATTAAGGAAATTCATAGGAGAGTATTCCTTGCTATAAATCCTGAAAAACTGTTATCTATTTATTATTAAAAGCAGTATGGTAGTTGAGAAGTATGAACTCTGGAATCAAACGGCTTGGATTCAAATTCTGGCTCTATCTCTCAGTAGCTATGGAGCTGTATATTGGGAAATGTATGAAACTTCTCTGTGCTTCAGTTTCCTCAATATCAAAGTGAAAATGTTATAGAGCTAAATGATCAAGTTGTTTAGAGGAGCATGTGCTTAGGAAAGTGGCTGCCTAGCTCACAGTATTACTCAACACTGTATTTTCTAGCTATAACTCATCTTTAGGCTCCTTCTAGCCCTGAAATCTATTTCCATTCTTCTAAACACCTACTATCATCCATTCATTCATTTAAATTGACAATTAAAAATTATATATATATATAGTATATATGTTTTGAATATACAACATATATATGTATGTAAAATTATGGAATTACTTACTTATCAAGTTAATTTGCATATACACTACTTCACATACTTGATTTTATCTGGTAACAATACTTAAAATGTCTTAGCAATTTTCAAGAATATACTACATTATTATTAACTATAATTACCATTTTTTTTGTGAAATCTATTTCTTTAAATTCTTTAAACCTAAAGTTAGATACATCTTTAAAAACCGAGATGGAAACATTGATACACTTAGGCAAGTTGGAAATAAATGATTTTCATGACAAATTATTCTATTTAAGAACATTTTAATAAACAGGAAACTACACTTATAGTGGTTAAGCACAGAGGTTTTAAAGTTGGACAAACAAGTTCAAACTAGTCCTATGATTTATTTATAAACTCAAGTTATTTAGCTTTCTAGCCTGTCTTTTTTCTATCATAAAATTAGGTCATACTGAACATGAAATAAGATACCCATATAATATGTTACTCCATAGCTGTTTACGTATTAATTATTCAATTAACTAATGTATCATTATTAAATTGATAATTGTTCTTTATAATTTTTATTTAAATTAAATGTATTGACTGGTGCATCAAAAATTGAAAAAATTATACATATTAATGGGCACCATATAATATTTTAATGCATGTATATATTGTCCAATGTTTAAATCAGTTTACTATTTTTCATAAAGATATGGTAAAAATAATAACACTAAGTAATAATAGTAACATTCCGGTAGTTTTAAAACATCATTAGACTTCATTCAGAAAAAATGTTTAAAGCAGGTGAGAAAAAGGAAATATACAAATTATCAATTACTCTTTCATAATCTAAATGATGTCCTCTGTTGGAGCCCTTTGCTTAATTGTTAAACTTCATCAATTTTATATAACAGCTATTATGATTATCAGTGAGATAGTTTGTATCTATTTGTAAGTTTATTTTTCTAACTTTATTCTGGCTTTTCTGTGTGTCCAAGGAGAAATATGGACAGGTTACCTGCAGGCTTTGAACCGTGCCTCAGAAACTGACTTAAATGTTCTATCTAAGCAATAAGGTCAGGTTCTAAAGAAGAATATCTGAAGATTATTTCATATTTAATAAAATAGACCTTTTTATTTCAATCTTATACAGTCTAACTTTTCAAAATTATATATGCTTTCATTGAATATTTTAACTAATGATGCTTTTTATATGCTTTAGTGCAACTTTTTTACTTAAATCATTAAATTCTGATTTGATCTTTAAAGCTTTTATCAGTTGTTCAGGTCTCATTGGTTGTGACACTAAAATATGTCCAGTTTTATAATATCCTACTGATCTCACTAGCTTTTATATACTAAATGTGTTAATTTTACTTTTATTTCAGGTGCTTTTTCTATGGTCTAAGTTTTGGCGTTATATGTGTTTTACTTAAGAAGGCATTAATAATCCCGAATACCTTACTGAACATTTAATGTCTGAAAGACTTTTCTTTTATGGTTGCTATGGCCCTTAAGATGTTCATGTAATTGAATAATTAATTATATATGTTACTATGTTATGAAAGTAATCACTGGTAAAGATTATCCTTGTTGAGATCTGGAGTCCTGTGCTGTTGCTGCCTCTACTGCAGTGTGCTCTTATCCTCACTTGAGTCTGTTCTCCACCTCGAGCCATTTCCACAGATGGCCATCTTGCCCCCTTAATCAGGCACTTCTCTCCCTGATGCCAGCCAGCTCTCTCTGCTTGTTACCAACTTCATTATTTTTTAAGCTGTCACCATTGACCTTGTTATAATCACTGGCTAATATTTTTCATTACCTCTCTAACCAAAATGTTATCTTCCTACTATGATTTGCTATTGCCTAGTTTCCAAAATGTAATTCCCATATGGTAGGAACCTTGTTTAATATAGTGGTTTTTAAACTCAGTTTTTAAAACATTGCCTAGCACTGAATAGAAGCCAAATAAATACATATTGGGTGAATGACTGAATGTCTTCTAAAGAAAACTATACAGAAATTATGTTCAGAATTCCTTTTCATCTAAACTTCAAATTATGGTACTAATTGTTGCTACTGTAATATAAATTTGTTGGAGTGTTTCAAAATATTATTGGCCCAGAAAAATTATAGGAAATGTCTTAGTCTGTAAATTTTTATGTGCATATGAATCTAAGGACTGTCTTATAAAAGGTGTTGTTTTTCAGAATTTAAATTAAAATTCACTGAAGCTATATCCCTAGTCTCTGAATTTCTAATAGTATCTGTCAGCCTACATTTATACCTAGACCATCTCTGTGATATTAGAACATAGGAGGGAGTTAGAGTAACATTTCTTCTGGGTAAAAGTATACTCCAGGATTAATATTTTTAATTTTTTAAGATATTAATATTTTTAATTTTTTAAGATATTATGTAATGAATACTATCAACTATTTAAGGCAAAAAAGAGAAGCACTACATTTGAACTTTATTCTCATCTGTGGCATCAATAAAAATCATTTGTTTATACTACAGTAACTCTCAGTTCATGAAATTTTATTTTTCAAAACTTTTTCTGTCAGTTCTATTTAGTGAAAATTTTTTTCTGCACTTAAATAGACTGACAAATTATTTCATGAAACTGTTCTCAACAACAGAGAAAAAAAGTGGAGAAGACATAGAGGAGAAACCAGCTTTGTAATCACCAGTGTGAGACTGGAGTCCAGGACCCACAGCGGGGAAGGCGGAGAGGAGAGAGCAAGTGGGAGAGGGCCACTGCCATCAGGCTATGCAGAGATGCTAGCCAGTCAGAGCATGGCAGAGGCCAACACCAGGAAGGATGCCAGAGGCTGGAGATCCCACAAACTAGAGAGACAGAAGAAGCATGGCACTCACAGCAAAGGATTTGATCAACATACATGGCGGCAGACCTAGGTGCGGACTAAAGCAAGAATAAAATAGTTTGAAGGAATATGGCATAATTCCAGAGGGAGGAGAATGGATATTGGTAGAAAGTTGTAAGCCTTAGGAAATGTCTGAAAATACATACAATATTACAAAGAATCCTTTTTAAAGTTACAACTTCTCTATTTAAGTATATAATTCTAGAGTTATTTCCATGAATAATAACATATAGTCAAAAGAGTCATAATGGTTTTCTACCCTTCTCTGGATGACCATAACTAGAGTTCCGTTGAATGGGTAATGGTACTAGAGATAATTTCATGGCCACAGCTCCCACTCTAGGTGATATTTGGGACACCTGAAAACTATTATAAGCGAGCAGTAATGGGAAGATAGTAAAATGAGTTTCATTGAGCTGGACGGTTGTGTGTTCTGATTACAAAAATAAATATCATCACAACTGAGTATTAATTAATACCACTGTTGATGACATGAATAGAGAAAGAAAAAGATTTATAAGCACCAAAATTTCCACTCATTCATCCTAAGATGATTTACATACTGAAGGACAGCACAAAATTAATCAAAGCAGAGAGAAATGACACATCTTGTTCTGTGATTTTTAAAAAAGAATCTGTTTGTCACTTTTGAAAAAATGAATGACTTTTTAGTGCCATTGCTTTTTTATATAATACTTCTAAGAAAAATCATTTCTTTTAACAGTGGAATAGAAGCATATGGCGGTAGTCCAAATAGCGGAAAATTTTGAGTATCAGCTCATTCTACTTTACAAAACTGGAGGCCTTACCCTTTGTGTCCTTTAGAGTGATCTTAAGGTTTATCTTCAATTTTCTACTTCTGCTCACACATTAGTTTACCTTTGTGCAATGTTTCCCAAAATGAAATCCTTTTCTTCTGCCAATCCTAATTTAATTTCTTTTTATAATAAGAACAAAATCTAGTTTCAGTTATTTTTGTACTGAGTTTTCTACATTCACTTATTTTTTCAAGCTACTCAGGAATTTAGGAACACTGTTTATATCTCTACCAAAAATACTTGTGGTGCTTCCCAGTTGCCTGTGGGATTAGTTGCAAATTTTTAAATCTAGCCTTGAAATTCTTCAAAAATCTACCCTCATCTAGTATTTCTACTTTTCCTCCCTTTCCTCCCTGTGCTATAACTCTCCAGCCCAGACACACAACATCTAAACTGATCAGTCCATGTACTTTTAAAATGCTTTTACCAAATCAGTTTATTTCTTCTACTCTTACTCAGTCCATCATTACCTATCTGGCACTAACTTATATGTTTTATCACATTAGCATAGATATGCCAAACATACTTATTTTAACTACAATTAATCTAAGATTTCCTCATAAATAGGCTTTTCAGCTAATTGCAAGACACTGGTGAGTCACAAGTAAGAGTCTGGCCTGAAATCAGTCTCACTTCACCACTTTGTTGCAGTACCATTAACAAGATGGACTTTGAATCATAGACTATAGAAGCAGCCCTCTATGCTAGGCATTTTCCTTGACTCCACCAGCCAACCTTCCCTGCCTTTCTCTCTCATCTCACCTGACTGCAGACCTTAGGAAGGTGGGTGTTTCAGGGCCTTCTTCCTGGCTTCCTAGATTTTCCTTATGTAAAATATTTTTAAGTCAACCATATCTGCTGTATCAAAAAAGATAATTGAATTTGCATTGTTAATTTTCTTTACAAACAGTAGACTAATTACATAAATGGGATCCCTGAATCCATCCCTTTTGCATTATACCTGTGTTAGTCCCTCCAACCTTGGGCTTCACTATATGACCTGCTTTGGCTCCTAAGTCAATACTCAACTTGGCATAAGCACAGGCTTGAAAAAGCATTTCTGTATTTCTTCTTCCTCCCTTGCTGACTTTCTTCACCATGAGGATACATATGTGCTTACATGCCTAGAAAAGTAGAACTAAATCAGCCTAGCTTTTCTGACCAAGATCTTAGGCATTCAGAATAGCTCAGAGGAAACAAACAGAGCGAGCTAGGCAGTTTGGAGGTGACCAAAGAGAAAGATGGGACCTGCCTAACCCAACTCAGTTCAGTAAAACTGCTCAGTCAACTATAGGTTCATAAGAAATATGAATTATTTTTCAAGTCCTTAATTTTTAAAGTACTTTAGTATGCAGAAAAGACTGATACACCTGGCTTGCTACAAAATCCTATTCACTTTTACTGCTCATTTATGAGATACACACAATGGGATTAATCATAATTCTTGACCCATTGCATATATCATATTGACTTATATGTTATAAATATATAGAGATAGATAGATTTAGCTGTAGACATAACCTGTCCTGTATAACATCCTTTCTATATGCATACACTATTGGTTCATTTCATCAAAATAGTTTTGAGTGGTTCTCAGATTTTTGATATTTCTGACAGCACTATGAATATTCTTATGCATGTCTCCAAGTATATGTGTCCCTAGTTTCTTTTGAGAAGTGTACCTAGGAGTAGAGTTGTTCAATTGATGAAAAGGTGAGTATTTATCTGCACAAGATAATCCTAAAAGTTTGCAAATTTATCAGTCAAATGTATATACATTTCCTCCAACAATATAAATTTCCTTCAGTAAGATCATTTGTCTTCTTTCTTGGTTTTTGTCACATATTACATTTTTTGGATACTTAAA
>PVJX010011035.1:8447-54972 GCA_004027295.1 Dolichotis patagonum | reverse complement strand
GGAGGAAGGCACAGAGAGCCAGAGGGGAGGGCATTAAATGCCTTTGCTCTCCTTGAGCTCCTGGCAACATGTAACCTTTGCTTTCTGCCCTCTTTAAGCACTGGGCCAAGCTTTTTAGTGCCTCTCCTGCTAGGGTTCCCCTCTAGGGGAAGCACCTCTCGAGTGATTGGATTCAAGCTGCCATGTGTTTAAAGCTGCTTCATGTAGGAGTGTCTGGTGAGAAAATATGCAAGACCTCCGTGGCCCTCGGCCTCTCTAGAAAAACAAAGGGTGGAAAGAGGGCATAGGAAGAGCTCCTAGGGACCTGGTCTGGCCACTACTAGAACATGGTAGATCTATGCCGCAGCTTGGGGACCAGCTGCAGAACACCACAGTGGTGTGACTGTAGGTACTTTCTTTCTTCCTATCTCTCACATGGCACAGATTGCAGTCATTTTGGGCTTTCCCTGCACTGGCATGCCTCCAAAAGCTTGCCTCTGCCCTGGCTACCACTCAGCACTCCATTCTGGCAGGCATTTTCTGGTGCTTGGAAGGAGAGATGAAAGTGACAGCCATGAATGAGCCCAGTATGGCCAGGCCAGAGACAGATACACCTGTCAGGGAAAGAGGGAAGTGGAGGGAAGTTACAGGGGCCCAATCTGGCTCACAAACATGGGGGTTGAATGAACAGATAGCAGGCTCCTGTCACGGGATCCACAAGGAATTTGGGGATTTGGGGAGCAGTGGACATCTGAATTGTTCACTCTCTCTCTCTTGCCTTGTCTAACCCCACATGGTGACAGACAATTTGGCCAGACCCATAGAGGCCTGCCTTGAGAGTGGTCCTCATATCTGTGCAGCCAGCAGCCTGCCACTGGCCCTGGTACAGAACCAAGGAAGAAGCTGCAGTTTGCACATCCAGGGACCAGTGGGCTTTGGCTTCCCAATTTTTCCTGAGGGCTTTCCTGTTAGTGCCCAGAGCACTCCCCAACCACTCCAGCCCAATTGCTATCTGCAGTTTTCCAGATATGGAAGCTGTATGCATGTGTGCAAGAGTGTCTTTCAGAAAGCCTCAGGAAGGAAAAGGAGTGGTCCCTCAAGTCCCAGGTCACTATAATCAAGGGTCTAAGCCAATGAGAACAGTCTGTTGAGCTGGCAAACTTGCAGCATCCACCCTGAATAGCAGGGTGCTAGGTGGCACTCTGAGTAATTTAAGGACCTCCTCACTCTCAGTATTTGGTTTTGGACACCAAAGAAGGTCAGGCCCAACTTCCTCTCAGAGGCACAGTGACATGCTCCTGTTAGCCTGAAGGCACCACATGATGTTCCAAAGCTTCAAACTCCATCTCCCTGAGTTAACATGCTCTCTTTCTCCATGGACCTGCTAGCATTCAGAAAAGCCATTTTCAGGGTCACTGGGCTCAGCAGGCACATACTACCATACAGTACCTCAGCCAAGCTGTCAGATCATCCCTTTTACTATAGCCTCTGTCTGGGTTTCGATATTTGTGACCACTGCTTCCCACAAATAACATGGTGTCAGCAGGTCTTCAGGATCTGTGGGCCAGGCCAGGCCCTGGGCATGAGCAGGTTACTCAGGGGGCAGTACAAGGGCCCATTCTCCCTCCCTCTACCAAAAAAACTTCCTGGACTTGGGGACATTGACCCAGCACCATTTCTAGAGGAGAGATGGTGGAGGAGAAACGAAGGCCATGTGTGAAACTGTAGGACAAGACATTGGTACTGGTTTTGTTTTATCAGGAACAGACACCTGTAAGGGATATCCGTAGGCTCTTCAGGCTGCTTGGCAAGGCCCGGATTGGGCAGAGGCCCCTCTGCTGCCACTGCCCTGCATGCTCTGGAAGACCCCCAAAGGGCCGCCGGACTCTTAGTGCAGCTTTGCCCTGGGAGCATTGTAGCCACACAGCCTTGAGTTTCCAAGTGGGACTTTCAGCAAGGCGGAACGATCCTTCTCCCTATGTAAATAGAGTGAGACCATATGTGCTCAGGAAAACCCAGTCGCTTGCTGTTGCTCTTATCTATGGCATTTTTGCATACCGGTTTGCTACTCAAGGCACTAAGCAGACAAAAACCCCAGGAAAAACAAAACAAAGTCACGTCAAGCAAAGGTGTTTTGGAAATTCTTGCTGTTTTTGATATCAATGTTGTGTTCTATTTTAAATCCCTCTTCATTTATGTTGGTGTTATTCTAGTGAAGAGAGGAGGGAGGATAAGATGATGTGTAATTATTTTTTTGCCTGGACATTGGCAAATGCCTCTGCCCCACTTATCTGCCCCCACCCTTCCTTATTCCCAAACTAGGATTGCTGTGTGCTGGGCCGACTCCTCGCTCCCCCTCCCACCATGAGCATGCAGGGGCTCCCTTCAGAACCAGTCTTTCTAACACCTCTAATCAGCAGCAGGGTGAACCTCTTTGTCAGGCTGGTTCCTGGGTGCTCTGTGCCCCCCCCCACAGTTTTGCTCATCTCTTGGGTCTCTTGGGGTGTTTTGTAATGTGTTTTCTCTGTTTTGTAAAACCTTTTGATTGTACTGATATGATTTCTGCAGTCACCTTTGGAAATAAATGGTCCTTAATTTGTGTACTCAGCGTTCTGAATCTTAGTCTCAGGTGTTTCTGTTGTTGAAAATCCCTGAATGAATAGGAACCCTCACCATGGGATTTATTGTTACAGTGTTTTCTTCATTTACTGTTATTAAAAGATTTGTGAGAACTCAGGAGTCCCTGCCTTGCTTCCCAGAACCCTCTCATAAGGCTCTCTGCTTTGGAACGCAGACAAAGGGGGTTGTTTTGTTAGCTTTGTGCGCGCTGGAGGACCCCCAGTGGGTGCCAGGCCCTCAGTACAGCTTTGCCTGTGGAGCAGTGTGCTTGCGCAGCCTGGAGTTCCTACACACTGCCTACTTCCACCAAGGTTGCCAGTGACCCAGCAGGCTATTTCTTTTTTTCAAGGCTTGTCTACTAGGGACATTTTCTGGGCTCTCGAGGCTGTACTATGCATGGGGCCAGGCTGGATGTCTGCAGTCTAGAAGGAAACTTTGTGAACAAACACTTCACATTCAGGCCTGCTCTCCTGGAAGTGCCCTCTGTGCCTGACAGGGGTCAGACTGTGCTAGGGGGAGTGAGCAAGATAAACCTGCCCTTCAGGAAGGGTCAGACCTGCTTCTCCAAGGCGACCCTCTGGGTACCACCATCTTTGCACCGCACAGATGGCCTGCTCCATCTTTGCCAGCACGGCAGCTTTTGCAAGGGGCACAGCCAGAGCTGCAGGCTGTCCAGGCGGAGTTCCACATTTGCTAGGACTTGGATAGCCCAGCTTCAAGTGAGGCAGGGCCCTGCAGTCCAGGACTAGCAGACTGCCAGCTTGGGGAAGTCCCTTCTTTTCTTGTTGCCCCAGGTTCTCCATCTGCAGAATAATAGCAGCAACTATATACCAGGCACAGTGCCGTGTCCCTCTCCACAGGTTACCTCTGATAGTCCCCACAGATGCTCCATGAGCTGACTGGCAGTGCTGCCACTGTTTGACAGCAAGAAACTCAGTAATGTGAGGCTTGCTAATACAAGGAGAAGCTTGGTTCCAAAACTAGTTATGTTATACTCCAAGGCCCATATGCTCTCCTTTCTTCTCCAGGTTCCACTGCCTCTTTGCTGTGCCGAAGCATCTGGGTAGAGCATTGCCCTAAGACCCCCAACTCTGAGAAGCAGGGCAAGAGACAGGAGGGAGAGACCCATGACTTTGCAGTTCAGACATCAAGCTGCTCTTTCCTTTGGCTGACCAGCCAGCATCTGAGTGGCACTATAAGGTGTAGGACTAAAGTGGCTGGACACAAGGGGCCAGGCAAGAGCTTGCAGTGGAGGGGCAGAAAGAGGCTAGTGGAGAGAAAGGAAAGTTAGTCTTACGGCCTTTCCACATCTTTCTTTCAAAGAGAGAACCAAAGGCCAGCTACCGAAGCCATCACCATCCCTCCTCTGGGCTAGTGAATCTGTCCCTGCAACCCATCTCCGATGTGCAGGCAACAGCCTTCAAATACAGTCTGACTGCATCACCACCCTGGGCCCCTGTCCCGAGGGGTTCCTTAGTGTGACATTCAGGTCCTGGGCCCTGCAAACATTTTCATCTTCATCACCTCACCCTCATAATCTCAGAAGAACCATGCATAGATTCCCTTTGCTCCAGCCACATTGCTCTGCACTTTGTCACAACATGCCATTTCCTGCTTCCTTGCCTTTGCTCAGCTCCTTGCTCTCCCACTTTACCCTATGGCCCCAGTTCCAATGTTAGCAGCCTATCTCCCAAGAAGGCACTAGATGCCTCTCCATTTTGCTCCTACAGCACATGGTGCTTATTCCAGGGACCATTTGCTTTCCTCCTGGGTTCATCACTTGTCTTTCTCCCTCTTCAACTTTGCCTCCTTGACAAAAGGGTGGGATTTGACTCTTCCGCCAGCCCTGCCATAAGACTCATTGCATAGAAGGCACTCAGGTTAGGGGCTGATGCTGTGGCTCAGTATGTTTAGCATGCATGAAGTCCTGCATTCAGGCCCCAGCACTGTCCACCCCAAAGGTACTCCTTGAACAAGGATCTCATCCCTAACTGCTGAGAAATGGTAGGAGATACTATTGTTACCTGAGAGAGAACCCTTGGCGACATAAGCCATCGCCTTTCCCATGAGTTCTTTTGGACGAAACCAGGATGCTGTTATTTGCCTGAGAACGTCTAGCTCCTCCATAAAAGCCCCATCCTGCTTCCCTGTAGGGCTCTGGGTAAGTGTTGTCCTGAACAAGGAGGAGATATTGTGAGGGAAGAGCAAAAGGAATGTGTTCCACCTGATCTGTCCCCAGACTTTTGGCCAGTGTAAGTGAGCAGGGTGTCCAACTGCTTTTCCTAACCTGTTTTTGCCACCTGTGTCATCCCTTTCCTTCCATAGAGTACACAGAGTTGGTGTTTCTATGGCAAAGCCCCACCAGCCAATCCATGGAATATATCACCTACCCCTCTGTGGGATAGGGACCAGCTTGAGATGATTATACCATGATCCCCCAGATAGTCTTTCTTTTTCATGTTTTGCCAAGGTCAGTGAAGCAACTGTGAAACATGGATGGACAGCCTGGCACATGCAGTGGTTTATCCAAATGATATATGGTTTGGGATCCATGGCAACAGGCAAGGCTGGCCTCATCCAAGTCAAAATCTCTGTCACTACCTGCACTGACCATCCCCCAGTCAGCGTTCTGCCTAGCAACAAGATCATACACTTCAGATGTCTGAGTTGCTGGGCACAGATTTCCAGGCCTTCCAAGATTCTGCTCCTGTTGCTAATGGGTACGTTCCATGATTGGCTTCCTGACTTCAGTTCTGCTATGCCTGCATACCATGCATCCAGTACTCCAGCACTCTTGGCATGTCATAAGGCAGGTCTCAGTGATGGGAGAAGTCATTTTCTGCACAGATCTTAACTAGGATCTGTTCACTCACTTAACTGAGTCAGTGATCTTTTCTACTGTCCAATGACCCAGTCCCAGCCATCAGTAACTTTCACTGCTGGCTCCTGCCCTTCAATCTCCATCCCAGGGGCTTGTAGAAGTGGCACCAGTCTGCTTGTGTTCTGACTTCAGCTCTACCTTCCCTCATACCCAGAAACACCATACTCTTTGATACTGCATAATTAGAACGACTCCAAGCTCTGTAACATTTTGCCCTTTGAGGAGAGCGGCCTCCCCAGATATTCCAAATCATGCCCTTGCATTTCAGGCATGCTGGATACCATTGTACAGGGCAATATACCTCAGGTACAGTGACTCATAAATTTTGTTACATATTAGTCACCTGGGGATCTTTAAAATATGAATGCCCATACTCATAATTCAATGCAAACCTTCTTATTTTGCTTTTTAAATGTCCAAGTTCTGAGTCACCACTTTAGCCTGACCATCTACACCAGTGTTTTTTTCTAAAATGAAACCTTTAAGACAACAAAAAAGTATGAAGAATAGTATCTAAATCTGGCATAAGAAAAAAGGATATGACCAATACAAATGAAGCCCCTTACTCTATAGAGTTATAAATTGTTCTGAGCACTTCAGTGCTTCTTCAAAAGTACCTTTGAGGGCCCCGTTAGGGATGAAAGGTGGGTGGAGGCCAAGTAGGTGGCCTTCTCGCCTCACATAGAACAACTCCAATCTTACCCTGTTCTGTACATTGAGGTTTTGTGAATAATTTCATCAGGAAAGGGGTTTAAAAAGCCACTTATTCATACCCTCACTAGTTGTATCTTTACCCTTCTCTTAAATAGTGGCCATCCTGTAGAAATCAGACAAGCACTTTAGATACTTTACAAACATGACCTTCTGTCCCACTTTTCTTGTCCTTAGTCCCAGTGATTCTGGCAAAGTCAGACCTGTCTGAACTCCGTTTGTAAGGTAGGTAAGATCTACCTACCTTACTCATAATAAGTGCCCTTAGCCTGCCTATGCTACAGGGCAGCTAAGAGGAGCCTAGTGAGGTAACCATGTGTGGGAGGGCTTTATGACCTATAAAGTCTGTCTAGTGTAGAGTCCCTATTTCCAGGCAATGTGCTCAGCAAGCTGGTTCTCAGAGCACAGGGGTTAGCTGGAGTTTAGAATGCATTCACCCACTGTGCCATAAGGTGCCCTGTGTCACTGTGCTTTGCAGTGTGTGTGTGTGTGTGTGTGTGTGTGTGTATGTGTAGGAGAGATGATCTATCCATTTTAAGGATTTTTTCTCTATTTCATTGGCTCTAAGATATACACTATTTTTTTGTATTTTAACATCTCTAAAATTTCAACATACCTTACACATAACCAGAAACTTTTTTCTCTTTCAACAGTATAGAAAATAATAGACTTGTTGAATTGTCTCTTGGATCAGATGCTTTGTGGGACATCAGAGGGAGGGAGCAGAGTGCATATGCATAAGGAAGCCCACCATGCCAAATGACAGGGAAGGAGCCACACAAGCCAGGCCAAGTCAGCCCCAACAACTCTGATTTTATTATTTCCCAACTACAGGCTGGCCAGACAGCTCAGTCTGCTTCCCCTGGAACATTTAGGGCTGTTCATTGCCAGGAGTGAGGTGAGCTGGTGGGATTCTGGAGACAGGAGAAACAGAGCCTAGCCTATCTAGAAACTGGTGGTTTGATGTGAGCTGCTTTCTGGCCCACACAGAGGAAGACAATGATTTCCTCTCCTCCGTTTACAAGGTAGAGGAGGATTAGCAGATCTTTCAAGGAAATGCAGTACTTTTGCCTAGGGTAGCCTGAGCCATAAGTATTTAACTGCAGTTGGAAACTGCTACCAGCCACCACTTAGTCCTGGCAGACACTCAAATGGAGCTCAGCCCTTGTAACCTTTAAGCCACACTCTTCCAGAAGGGAAAAAGAGTGTCTACAGTGTGATCCAGGAACACTTGCACACAAGAAGCAACTTTTAGACATTTTCCCCCTAGAGAGCTTAGTAAGACATGATCAGCCTGGATTACAGCTGCCCTCATGTAACTGGGTTAAAGTGTTGGCCTACTTAGGCCCCCTCCTGCAGTGGCCTCCTTCAAAGCTGATGAGGCCGATTAGGGGGCTATTTCTGAGCCCTAGTCACCGACCCAGAAGCCTGGGCGCGGTCTTCCCGGACTAGAGAGACAGTAATTACAGCTGGACAGCCAAGGGCAGAGTTTGCCTTGTCCGTGGAAGAGCACTGACATCAGACTTCAAGTATCCTTGTAAAAGAAAGAGTCAAATAATGTCAAGAGTAGCTCTCCGAATTTTGAATGCCAAAAAATAAACCAAGCCATTTGTTTTTAGGGATAGACCTAGTCCTGTACCTTGAGTCCTAGAGAGAAATGAAGTGTTAAAATGAAGTTTTCAGTGATAGTCACCAGCCTCCACTCAGTATATTTTGTGCATTTGAGGTAAATTGTGCAACCTCTGACCCCTACTTTGCTCATCTGTAAGATGACAGTGACATTAGTACCGATTTCATAGGGCTATTGTAAGAATTGAATAAAGTACACAAGACCCTCGCACAATGTCTGGCAGCACACTATAAACATTGTTTCAATAAATGTATGGCACCACTACTACCATTCCCACCACCATTACTACCATCTTCCTCATCAAGACGAAGAGTGAATGGTAACAAGCTCAGTCTTTGGAGCCTGACAGAGTTAGTTTGAATCCTTTGTCACTTTGTAGCTAGATGGCTGTGGATAAGTAACAACTTCTTTGAACCTCATTCTTATTCTGTGAGATGGGAAATTCATAAGGCTATTGAAAGCATTTAGCACGTTTCTTAGCTCATAGTAATCAATTCAATAAATGTTGGCACTTACAATTATTAAAAATGTATGATAAAGGTCAGTGTTTGCCAGGTGTTGGAGAAGGAAGGGGTGAGTCGAGTTAAGCGTGGGATTTTTAAGGGAGTGAAACCACTGTGTATGATTCTATAATGGTACATACATTTATCAAAATCCATAGAAATACAATACCAGCAGTGAAGCCTAATGTAAAGTATGGGCTTTGAATGATCTTGATGTGACTACGTAGGCTCATTAACTGGGGACAATATCCACATTTACCTCTTCTGTTTAGTATCATACTGGAAAGCCCTAGCAAGAGTAATTAAGCAAGAGATCCAAATTAAAAAAGTAGAAAACTGTATGTATTTGTATACACATGAGTATATATGAATATATAGTAGTCTTCACAAATGACCCTGTTTGCAAACAATTCAGTTCACAAACAAAAGCGTTTGGCACAATTTTGCTTCCATTTGCGAACTCCACATCAGGTGACAAACATGACCATGGCTATTTTCTCTACACAAATACAAATGCAGTTATCTTCCCCAAAATTGTAAAACAAGTTTGTAAAAAGGTACCACTATATATATTCCCACTAAATAGATATTCACACAAATACCAAAGTCAATAAATGAATTCAAAAGAACTGAAGGACATATAAGGTCAACACACCAGAATCTGTTGTGTTTCTGCATGCCAGTAATGAACAATTTAAAAAAGAATAAAACAGTCACATTTATAATAATAGCAAAAAAAAATACCTAGGTGTGCATCTAATTAAGGAGGTAAAATAACTTGTATGCTGAAATCTATAAAACATTGCTTAAAGAAATTAAAAATCTAAATAAAGGTCACATTCTCCTTTGTCATGAGTTGAAAAACATACTGTTAAGGTATCAATTGTCTCCAAAGCTATCTATAGATTCAGTGCAGTTCTTATCAAAATTTCACTGTGTTTTTTTCTTAATAATGAAAAAGCTAATCTTCCACTTCATAAATAAGCTCAAGGGTCTTCAATAACCAGACTCATACCTCTTGGTTTTGAAACTTATTACAAAGCGACAATAATCAAGACTGTGTGGTACTGGCATAAGATGAAATATATAGACAAATAGAATGCATAGGGAATCCAAATAAGCCCAAATTTTTATGATCAATTGAGTTTTTAAGATGTTTCCAAAACCCTTCAATGGGGGAAAGAATGGTGTTGGGACAACTATATAATCACATGCAAAACAATGAAGCTGGACCCCTACCTCATGGTTCATACATGAATTACCTCTAAATATAAATATAAATATAAATATAAATATAAATATTAGAGACCCAAATACAATGGCTAAAACTATAAAAATACTAGAAGAACACATAGGGGTACATTTTCATGATCTCAGATTTGGCAATGGATTCTTAGGTTCAATGGCTAAAGCATAAACAACAATGTAAAAAATAGATAAATTGGACTTTGTAAAAAGGAAAAACTGTCTATAGAAAGGTATTGTCAAGAACATGAAAAAGACAAACTGTAGAATGAGGGAAATATTTCAAATCATGTATCTGATAATGGTTTAATATTCTGAATATATGAAAAACTCCAACTCAAGAGCAAAAAAAGTCAAATTAAAAACTAGGTAAAGTCTATGAATAGTTCATTCTTTTCCAAAGACGATAAACAGGTAGCCAATAAGCACATTAAAAAGTATCCAACTTTCTTAGTTATTAAGAAAATAAAACTATAATGTGTATGTGTTAATAAGATTTCTGTTACTGTAACAAATACTTGAGATGATTTCTCAGGTGGATATATTTATTTTGGTTCATGGTTTTGGAGGTTTGCACCCACAGTTAGTTGGCCTGATGTTTTTGGGTCTGTGCTGAGTCAGTACCTTATGATGGGAGTGAATGGTAGAGAAAACTGCTTACCTCATATCAGCTAAGAAGCGAAGACAGGAAAGGGGCTGCGGTCCCAATATCCTCTCTGACTGAACATAGTCCCACTAGGACCCACCTCATAAAGATTCCTCACTCAACCACCCAGCAGCACCACAGGCTGGGACCAAGTCTTAACACAGACCTTTGGGAACATTTTATCAAAAACATAACAATAAAATACCACTTTGCATCCATTAAAATGACTTTAATTTTTTTTAAAACAAGGAAATAAAGGTGAATATGAGAAATAGGAACTCATGTACATTGTTGTTGGGAATATAAGATGATGAAGCCACTTTGGAAAAAGTTTAGTCGGTCTTCAAAAAGTTAAACATAGAATATCCATATGGCCAAGTAATTCAGCTCATGAGTATATACCCCGATAATCATGATCCAATACTCCACTCCTAAGTACATACACAAGACAAATGTAGTATATTTATACAGAAACCTGTATAGCATTGCCTATAGCAGCATTACTCTGAAGATTCAAAAAGTGGAAACAAAGTAAATGTCCATTATGATGAATAAACAAATTGTTATATGATGAAATGAAATGTTACTCAGCTATAAAAAGAAATGTAGTACTTAAACATGCTGTAGCATGTAGGTTTGTCTAGATAAACCTTAAAATTACACTAAACAAAAGAAGCTACACACAAAAAGTCACATATTCTATGACTCCATTTAATATTTATCCAGAATAGGCAAGTTCAGAGACAGAAGATTAGAGGTCACTTAGGAGTTGGGATGAGGACTGCAGAGTGGCATCTCTGGCTGGGACTGAGGTGTTTTCATGAAGTGATAAAAAACCTTTGAAATAAAAATTGGTGGTTATACCACATTGCAAATACACTAAATAATACTTGTACTGTATACTTTGATGCATGAATTTCATCTTAATAAAAGAAAATGTCCAAAAAATGAGGCTAAATCTAAAGGAGTTTCTTTTTCACTTTCGAGCGTCCTGTGCATCTTCTCAAGGACATGCTAATTAACCCTTCCTAGATCAAAGGCTGTTGCTTGTACTTCCTTAGCCCAGGGCTTCTAGCCATATCTGTTTGACCTTCTTCAAGGCTGCAGATTGTTTTGGAGTGACGGAAACCCAAATGGGAGATAAGGAGGCCTACTAGACCTATCCAATTTGAAAACCGGACAAGCCCATGTCTCAATTTTAAAACAATTCATGAGTAGCATGGATGAGCAGGTATGCAAGGCAAGATGAATGGGTACCAAATCACCAAGTGATGGCTTCATGTACACAGGTCACCATGGTTACCTACTTCGGCCCCTGAAGACAGTTGTGAGAAAGAGGTTATTGGTAACACCTATACCAGGGGTGTGGCAAAGTCTTTTATGCAGAACTTCTAGAATTCATTTTGATATTTGAAGTTTAGGGACATCTCTGCATTGGTCTCAGTAGTACTATTCTTCAAAAAGATGGAATTTTGCACACTTTGTAGTCCAACACACCTTTTTATTCTTCCAGGATATATGGGAATGGGGAATATGATGCCCCCATCCAGCTGTCTGGCCAGCCACTATGGTCTATGCTGATCCACACAAATCTGCTTACATATGCTGGCACATATGGTAACCTTGGAGCGTTATAAAATACCTCATAAAATGCAAATTTTATGAGGAATATAGCAACTATAGTTTCAAATCCACCTAGTGTTCAGGAAGTGGCCTCAACTCTCAGCAGTTTCCTGTTAGTTGTAATGTGATTTAAACATTCTATTGTATACCAGTCACACTTCCTGTTTTACAATATCCCAAATTTAATACGGCCTTCCTGTCTTTCCCATGTAGCAGGTAAGGCAAATGGGTCTGATTTCCCTTTCCTTATCATTTACCCTTACTATCCTTTTCTGCTTGCTCCGTGAAGGGATCCTCCCTACCTCCATGGGGTGTTTGTTCAACCATAAGCATACCATAAACTTTGTTATCTTTCTCAAGCCTCAAGACAGCTTCTTAGAGCAGTTTTCTGTCTCTTCTTTGTTCTCTGTCTGTTCCTTGTCTTGCTCATGGGATGGGCCTGATATCTTTCAGAGGGCAGCTTTGCAATAAGGATCACAGCTTTTAGCCACCAAATGCCATTTTGTTTATCCATAAACCTATTTTTTAAACACTCACATAATTTCTCTCCCAGCTACCCTGCACATTCCTGCTAGGGAACAAGACAGCCATGACATGCAAATAGAAACCATCCCCTTTTCTACTTACAAATCATGATTGGGCCAAATATAGGGTCTTCTGTGGCACTGACATGTTGGAGGGCACCCAGAAGTGCCATTTTCAAAGAGGGGCAGCTACAAGTATGCACTAATGCTACTCCGAGGTAGACACCATTTAGTAAGCCCTACAATTGCCAGCCCACTCTTGTGTGGAGCCCCGTCTGAAGGACTTTTTCCAGCTAGACCAAACTTTTATATACCTCCCAGAAAATTACACTAATTCCTTCTGAAACCATGCACAATGCTGTGTCTCTGGGGGGACAGGCACTAAATAATACTGATGGATCACATCAAGTTTAACATTTGGAAGGAAAAAGCTTCAAAGAGCATTGTCATCTCATCAAATAACAGCTTCCTAAAGGCTCTCAAAATAACTGGTAGTTCTGGGGCTCCAGCAATGGTTTTTAGATAGCCCTGTGAGATCCTGGGGTTCTGTTTGAATTGTTCCCAGTTTCCACAAACATGACATCCCAAAAGGACGTGTATTTGTTTAGATATGCAACATTTTAAAACTGTAGTAAAAACCAAAGAAAATACTTAGCAGACTACTGCATTACATCCAAAATGGCAATGGAAGACCACCAGTAGGTTAACAAGAATTGGGAAGTTGACTCATTTCTGTTGAAACCTCTGAATGATGCATCTTCCCACATGAACTTCTTAAAAGCCTTGACTCGTTGGTTCAGAAGTTTTTGACTACACAGGAGTTTTACATCTTTTTGGTCTGTAGGTACCCATTTTCATAAAATTCTACAAATAAGAGACCTCATCTTCTCTATGAAAATTGAGACTGTTTTGCTATTATACAGTCACATCAAAATACAGACTGTAACTCCACATCCATCATTACCCAAATTACAAATTTACATTAAACAACCTTGTTCTTAGCATTATAAGCAATTGCTATACATTTATACCTTATAATTATTGCATGCCATTTTAAATCTAAAAATCTCATACTTTTAACATAATGAGGTGCCAGTTAAGATTTAGATAGAAAAACAAAAGCTGCTTGGGAAGTGGAGGTATCTTATTAAAATGGGAGCATAGGCTGAAGGATGCTATTGTAGCTGGCGAGCACAGAGGCACACAATGCGGTCACTACCTAACATGCTCCACACTTAGCACACTCTACATCTTATCACTGTCAAGCTAAGTAATCATCTGCAGTGATGGAAATCTGCAAGTGCCTGTCAGTGACAATTTATATAAAGCATATGCCCCCCCACCTGTTCTCTGACTGGCTCCATTTAAACTGAGATACATAGTAATCACTCTCTAAACATTATGCAGCAGCCTCCATCTTATCCACAGTTTCACTTTCTGTGGATTCAGTCACCTGTGGTCAACCATAGTCCAAATATAGAAAATTCCAGAAATAAGCAGTTCATAAGTTTTAAATGTCACACTGTGATGAGTAGCATGATGCAATCTCACACCATCTCCCACTTGAGATGTGAATCATCCCTTTGTCCAGCATATCCACAGTGTACATAGATGGGGTGATCAAAATATATGGTAAATGTTTAAATTTTTAAAATTTATTAGAGTAAAAGACATGCTGTCAATAAGCCCCCTCAGCATAGCCCCCCTCACTTAGAACATAACACATAATTCTTGCCACTTTCTGATGCAGTCCTGGAAGTCTTCTTTCACGGAGGCTTTTAACAAGTATAACCAAAAATACTATGAATGCTGCTGCCAAATGTCATCCAATGGAAAGGCAGGCTAGTAAAAATATGGTGTACCCTCATCCACTTCATTCACTGTGACACTCTGTGACTTCTGGTTCAGTGTTGAGTGAGCCTGAGGCAGTCACACAGCACAACTGAAAACAATTATGAAAGAGGCCTTCCAGAACTGCTTCAGAAAATGGCAATAGCAATGAGATAAATGTGTGTGAAGTAGAGTATTTTGAGAGTGGTTAATGGTAGTGGAAATTGTGTCTTCTACTGTGTTTTTTAAAAAGTTCATTCACCTTATTTTTAGATTACACCTTGTGTACGCTACCCAACTTTTAATTACTTAGTAGCCATTTATCAGGCTGACTGTTGCAGTATTAGTGTGTTTATATAACTCATTTCACCCAACAACAGCCCCAAATACAAGCATAGTGATACTGGTAATTTTAATACAATATACGGTTACAGTTGTCCCATTTTATTGTTGTTGTTGTGAATCTTTTACTGTGACTAATTTTTAAATTCAGCTCCACCATAGGTGCATATAGGGAAAAACTTAACACTGTTTTGCATAGGGTTTGGTACTCTTGTGATTTTTAGGCATCCACTAGGGGTGTTGGAATATATCCCTTATAGATAAGGGGCAACTACTGCATTTTAAGGTATAATTTTTTTTGGAAGTGCTGGGGATGCAATCCTGGGCATTTCGTTAGGTAAGTGCTTTAACATTGAGGTATACCCCTGCCCTAAGGGGTCATGTTTTTTAAAGCAAAGTTGTAATCAGGTTTGGGGGATGAGGAGGTAGACTGGCTTCTGAATAGTGGTTAGGACCTAATGTAGTTCTCCCGCTTTCTTGAAAGCTTCTTCCATCAGGCATGGTGTATGGAACACAAGGTTGTGCTATAGTGCCAGAGGCCTCAAGGAAGGCCTTTTATTGCAGTAGCTAAAAAACAAAGCTTGCCTCAGTTTCACTCTCCCACCACGTTTCACCTTGCAGGTGAAAAGCGTGGATAAACAGATGGGAAGCCAGGAGTTTAACTAACCCAAATTCACACTTGCCTCAGCTCCTGTAGTCAATGCTGCAGAAAGAAGGAGAAACCACTCGGAGTTGTTTACTGGATCTGCTGGCTGGCAGCTGGGAGCCAGGCGTAATTTCCCCGCAGCACTTTCCCCTAACTCACACTGATAAGAGTCCTGTGGGTACCACAGTATTTCCCATTACCCGAGAGGAAGTACCTCATCCCACACAGGTCTGCTTGCCTCCAAAGCAGTAGACTTATTTCCGAGGTGACCAATGGGACAAGGAATCTAAAGAAGGAATGCAGAAACTCCGGGAAGAATTTAGGTAGGTGGAATATGATTAAGTGAAGATGAAATCTGTTCAGACCATCGAGTTAACCACTAATGCTATAAAAAAAGAACGTCATGGGCTCATTATTTCATTCCACCTGAAGCTATTCATATTGTTCAAATCATTAAAAAATCTTATGTCTCATTAAACACAAATGATGAAAATGAGTAAACCCTAAGCAGATGGCTGCTTCAGCAGAGTCCTATTTGAAACCATAACAGTCTTTTAGGTTCTGAGATGGTTGTTTTTAGTCATCATGATTGGTATAAGCGTGTGTCATAAAATTCACATAAGACCAGGGCTTTGGGCCAATGTAACAGAAAATTGTCCTGCATATATACAACTACTAACCAACCCAAAAAACATGCATGATAAAAGTAGACAGCAGGTGATTTAGAAAGAGCCAGAGGTATTTCAACAATGCCTTTGGTAGCTTTTCCATAAGGAAAGACACGGGGCAACAGTTGCCAGATTGCACCCCAGGAGCTTTATTTCTTGATGCAGTCTCTTATTTGACCCTTGAAAGTCAGTAATACCAGTTGCCTTAACCCACACTCAAGAGTTTTCCCCAAACTTGAGTTGGAGGGCACCAACTTGGAGTGGGAAAAGTAACTGGTACCAAGCTTAAGTGTATGGTGTGCAACTAGTGTGTGTATAAGTATGTATGAGTGCTGGGTGGCCACATCGTGGACATTTTGAGAATAACCTCCTGTGCTGAGCAAATGGGTAAGCCCTCCTTGATGGCAGAAAAAAATGGCTCCTACTTCATCAGGTGACTTCTGGATAGCACTACTATTGTCCACCACTAGCTCACAAAAGGAAATGCCCAGTGACTACTGACTGATTTGGAAGCTATCTGGAACAGGCTTAAACATAGCTAAGCTCCCATTGGAATTCAAATTTTAAGCTTGCCTCTTTTGTGGCCAGGTTAATCTACATTATCAAGCCAGGATTCAGACTAGACAAAAGGATGATGTCTGCAAAAAAACATGACAGGGAGCAGCTGTGGGCAGGTAAGCTTTCCCAAGTGCTATTTGGAACTAAATCAGTATCAGTTCCTTAATTATTTTATTTCAGAGTTGCCGACTGTCAACCTTTTTGTAAGAAGTACCAATAATATCTAGATCCTGTGATGAGGCTGATAAAATAAATAAACAAATGACAGCTTGGTTTTAACATTTTATTGGGTAAATGATTTTTAAAAGGTAACAGCAATAGTGTCAAAAGTACTACATTATCTCTCCACAGCCATACCATACAGACCAACATAAACCTTCTCATATTTTTCTTTTTTCTCATTTTTAATATTTTAAAGCCATACATATCATATAAAATGCCCATTTTCAATAGTTTCTTTAAACTATTAAGCAATTAAATGTGGAAGGAAGGAGGATCTAGTTATACTGGAAGGGATTTCAGGTAATCTGTGATTCTTACTTTAATCAAAAAACAGGTTACTAAGAAAGAAGGAAAAAAAGAGCTACTCCAGGTAGCTTTTAGCTCATTACAAGTCTCACCATTGCATCACCAAAAACTCATTATGCTGGTGACCAATTCAAAGAAATTTTGGGGAACATATAAAACACTAAAATAACTTAGAAACTAGGTCCAAATATTTCAAAAGTAATCAACTTTGATATACAAAAGCAGTCAAAGGTGGTTACAAAAGTTTATTTTCTCAGTGCGTCTATGTACCAGCGCAGTTACTGGGTCCAGAGCAAAATAAAAGGTTCATTTTCTTTTGAAACAGTAATAAAAAAACAAGGAAAACATCTTTGTATATAAAGGATCAATGCTGGTCTTAAGAATAATGTAATCAGAAACCTTTAAATCGAGAGGCACACAATAGGTTTCTGGTTTTAAAAATAAAAGTCACCAGTTTATTTAAATGGAGGAGGTGCTCATACTCCTCAAATAAACTTAATTCAGTTTAACATCACTAGCAAAAATCACTTAGAAACTGTACAAAAATAAAAAAGTTAACACATTTAATCCTGCAAGGTTTTTGTAAGGACTGGAAGGCAGGCTTTTGGAGCAGCATGTGGGCATGGCCAGGGGCTTCTTTGGTTTGATCTAACACACATAAGAGATGGAATCTATTACAGGTGACAGTTTCGAATTTCCTGCACATTTGAAGACAATAAAAGAGGCCAGTATACAAACTTCTGGTGTGCTGGGGGCATTAGGACTATATGCACTAGACTGGAAATCTTAAAACTGCTTTAAATGGAGGGAAGGGGAAGCAAGCCTTGCACTTCCTCCATCAATTTCAACAACCTCTGTGGTAAGGGGAGACAGAGAGAGGGTAGTAGCACAGCTTGTGCAGTCAGAAGGCCACTTAAGGGGTGGGGGAACAATTGTTCTTTCAGAATCTGGTATCTGGCTGACCTTGTTTAAGAACAAGAAAACTCTTCCAGAAATGGAAGCCTTTTGCTACATACACCAAAGTAAAACACATGCTATTTTCCAAGAGGAAAAATACCCAGATAGATTTGAAAACAGAAAACTTATATGGACCTAATTAACATTTAAAGGGAGCTATGTAAACTTTGTGCTACTCTAACAAAGTTCAAGTATTACTTCTGAGCTGTTTAAAGATCACTGAACTTATACAATATTCTGGTGATAAGAGTGAAATTCACATTTGTGTTTCTGAACAAATAAACCACAACTGGCTAGAACACAACCTGTGCAATTAGAATCTTCATCTGGGTCTTTACACATGCTACATATTTCAACATGTTCAAAGTTAATTCAAACCACATATTTAACAGTTTTGTAAATACGACAAAGGTAAAAAGGTCTAACATTTGTTTGAAGCACACCATTACAGTTTGTATAACACCCTTTACACTACAAAGTCTTTTAATCAACAGCTACTTAAGAGACAAAAATGCACTGTGCATCAATTTGAGTACAAAAGAACACAAAACTATCCCTTTCCCCCAAGCCATGGTGGGAAATATTGCTGACCTCGTCCTTTGAAGCCTGCAGGATGGTTATTTCTTCAGTATAACATTATTACACTGGTAAGAAAATCTGTATAACATCTGCATATATCAAGGATTTAAAAAATCTGATATGATTTTAGAGTCCGCATGACCAGTCACGTGACCTGCTCAAGATTGAATAGCACCGTTAAATATATAAACACACACATATGTATGCAAGTATGTGCAAGTAATGTATACATGCACACATATGTGTATGTAATAGATCTTTTCCTTAAAAAAACTTCTAACCATAAGCTCATCCAGGACAAGGAGCCTGTTGAACTGATGAGATGATGGATAAGATGGATTTTACAACAATGTTGGTCTATTACATCTCTCTTCAGTTTGTTTCATTTATTTTTTTTTTCTTTTTTTCTTTTTTTTTTGCAGCAGACAATATCATTCAACTTGTGCTCAGTTTCCCTATAAGGGCAAGAAAAAGTCTCCGTAAGGTAGCCACTTGTTTTTATACTGAAAAACTAATCTACTCCAAAAAAGCTCCCGAGTAGAAATGACAGATTTAAAATCCCTTTCTAAAGCTCACCAGCTGATTTTTTTTTTTAACTTATCGCTGGGTTCAATGGAACTGGCTACCAAGATTGCATTTCAGGCTAACAATTGGCTTCTTAGTTAAGGCATCACAACTGAAAATGGTTATTTTGACAATGAATACTGTGGATGAAGGAATATCAACAAACTTCTAAGAACTCTCATCAAAAACTAAAGTAGTATGCTTTGCCCCATTGGCAAGCAGAAGGAATTCAGCCAGTATCTCACAAACTGGAAAAGGCTTTTGAATTATGAACTAGCAGTCTGTCACCTGTCACAGCAACAATATGCATTTGCTATATCATTTTGATATTCAGTTGACATTTTTTATAATTTAGAATATATATTCTGCAGCATACTTCTAATCATCAGTTGATATACTGATTCCCTGTTTGAAAAATTATTTTCCCCAAATCAATCTACCTACCTATGTCTATATATATGTATGTATATGCATATATATATATATTACCATAAAGTGAAGGTCACCTTTCTCCAGAAACATGTGTGATTTTTCCTGGGGATATATGTAGGGACTTCCTATTGATATCAGTAAGTTCTCTTTGCATCATGGGAAAAATAGCTCTGCAAATGAGCTAGGCTTTTTACTAAAGCATATTTGAATGCCAACTCCATCTTTATAGGTGTAACATATCTTATCAACATAGTAAACATGTTTCTATCAAAAGTATGTAGTGCAGAAAGAGGTTCAAGCTATTTCATAGCTTGAGTATGCTGAAATTATAGTATTGTTCCATGACAGACAAACATATCTGAAATCATGGCATATAACAACTTTTGTTTCACTAGATTATCTTTCCCATATCTTTAGATGGTAGCTAAGATCAACTCTGGCCAATTATGACTTATTGAAACCTAAAGCTAACATATTTAAATTAATATAAAATAGATGTCTTTTTGGTTATTTGCTCAAAATAAATTTTTTCAGCTAAAAAAATACTTCAGAGTAGGGAATTTGTCTAATCTGTTGTTTCACACACTGAAACATTAAAATTTTAGAAGAATATTTCTCTAAATTGCCTTTCTTCTAACCCCTCTTAATTATACTCTTCTCAAAGGCACTAAATTCTGCATCTGCTCTCTTTCTAATATTTTCTGCTCTTCAAAACGATGTCTGTGGCCTATTTGTAAGGCAGTCTATACTTTCTTAAAACAGTGTTTTAGTTTGTAAATTGGTTGTACAAAGTGTTGAGGCAGTGTCATCTATCTGTGATAACCAGTACAATAGGCATAAATGGTTTCTCACTCTCTGTGACAAGCACTATCCTGGACCTTCTACTACAACTAAAGTTATAGTTTAACCATGGGGAATACATATTCTTCAGGAATGAAGACTCATATTCTAAGCTCTCATAGCAAAGTGAATTTTGGACAAATTAATGAGTAATATACAAATACCTGAATTTCATATTAATTACTTCCAAATTTAGCTATCAAAAATAACTATCTTATTGAGGAAAACTAAAGACAATCCTAAAAAGAAAAAACTTAAAATCTGCACACTTTTCCACCCACAGTTTAAAGAAGGAAGGAAGGAAGGAAGGAAGGAAGGAAGGAAGGAAAAGGAAAGAAGTTAAGGTTAGAAAGACATAAACCTGACTGAGACAGCAAAGCAAAATACTAATATAGTAAGGAAACAAAACCCAAAAAGTTACATATGCTGAAACCCCCCCCACCATGATCTAAAAACAATAAAACAATTTTCTTAAGAAATACCATTTTCCTACCCGTTACCATGATGATCTTAAGTGACGATATCGAAGCTTCACCATGGCAACGGAAACTATCATCATAAAATGGTACAGTAAAAGAGATAGCTAGACCAAGAAGGTGTAGAGTCTCCTGGGAAGAAGTCTGCAGAGAGGCCCAGTGACTGGTTGTGCGGCTCAGTGTCAGGAATAATGGTTGTATGGCGGAAGGGGATGTCCAATGCCATTTTGGAAATGATGATGCTGGCGATGAGCAAGGTATTCAGCATAGCTCAGGGTCATCTTTTCACTACGGTATCTGAAAGAAAATTGAGGAACAGAGAAGTTAACATCAAGCAATAGGTGACATGCCTTTGTCGGAGCTATGAAGGACTCGAGATGACTTTATAGATGAGAAAACAAACCTAGAGAGAAGCAGTGACTGTCCAGTCACACAGCTAGTAAGTAGCAAAACTAGTATCAGAACACAAGAATCCAAACTACAATTCCAGTGCTTTTTCTGCTACACTACTCCTTGTTTGAAGTTGCTCTAGATATTTAATTACCTCTATTTATATATAGATATCTTTAAAAGTACTTTAAATCCAGAACCCATATATAACCCTGACTCTGTTTCTCACGTTGACAAGATGACTTTTCTTTTATTTAGATTAAAGACTTCCTCATTTCTAAATGATGACCAAATCCTTTCATTTCTTCCACAACATTTTCAAATCTGTCCCTGCCTTTCTTCCTATTCTACTGCCACAGCTCTAGTTAAAGACCCTCCATTACACTTCTTTGGAATCCTGCGGTAGATTCTCAGATATTAGCAATGTTTCCTAGTTCATTTTTTTTCCAGTTCCAATCTTACACTTCTCCAAGGCCATCTCTTTGAAACTCTATAAGGCCTACCAATTGCTTATAGAATCTTTCCAAACTTCTTAGACTGGAACAATAGAACCCCCATGGTCTGACTTGATTTACCTTCCAGGCTATATTTTCCTCTAATGACTACCTTCTCTATGTGCTTAGAAAGACCAGCCAAATCAGACTATTTCACATTCCTCAGAACATACTTTGTACTGTGCCATCTACATGCCTGGACTTACAAGGTCTTCAAGGAATCCCTTTCTTTATTTTCTACCTGTCAAATTTTCCACCCATTCTTCAAACACAGTCCCAGGTCCAACTTCTCTTTGATATCTTCCGTTACCTTTCCATACCCTCCTGAAATTCCTCTTTCCAACTTTATGATCTTACATCATCCATCATATTCTCCTCTATAGGAAAAAAGTTTTTTTTGAGACACAGTTTCACTTCACAGCATAAGCTGGCCTTGAACTCACTACGTAGCCTAGGCTGGCCTCTATTTTTTTTTTTTTTTTTTTGGTACTGGCGATCGAACTCACAACCTCGCACTTGCCAGACAGACGCTTATGCCACTAAGCTAAATCCCCAGCAGGCTGGCCTCTAGCTCAATCCTCTTGTCTCAGCCACCCAAGTGCTTGGATTACAGGCATATGCCACCATGCTCAACCATATAGCAATTATTTTCATACATGCCTTTCTAGTCTCCTCAACTGTAAACTCAGTGAGAGCAGAAATTGAGGTATTTTAAAATTTGTAACTGCCCAGACCTGAAAAGAGTCCATGTTTATACGACAGGCACTCAATGCTGGAATTGAAAACAAGCTGTCTTTCCCACAATGTTTGACATTTTCCATTTTAAATAAGTATCCCTTCTATTCCGTGATGAAATTTATTTACCATTAAGTTTAGCTCAATTGTATTTTTCAGTGAGCTTCTATGGTGTACTTATCACCAAATTCTAAGGTTAAATTCAAATTTAAGGACAATTTATCAGAATCCTAGGGTTTTTATAGGCAATGTCAAAAGCTAGCCAATAGTTTATTCTGGTACTCTCTCCAGTAACAGTCTCAAGACTATACAAAGCCAGAGTAATCACACAGAGATAATGATGGAAAGGATGGGCTCATTTATCATACAAGCTTTACTACCAAACAGATTTTAATTGCATCTACCATCAGTATCATCCTACAATTTATTCCCATTGTTTCAGAAAAGGGAAGCAAGTATAGCTAGAGGATGAGGAAATCAAACAAATTAGCATCAAAATGTATTAGTTAATTTTGTGTCAGAAAATGCCTTCTGTACCTGGTCAGTTTTATGGTTTTCCTGAATTCATTAGTAATTGGAGCTTTGTATCCTCCTTTTCTTAGTAAGGAGTCTATGGTCTGAATATGGTCCCATCCTGTGAAGAGTCAACGAAACAAAATATCGGTGAAGTACATGTAACAGGCACCTTTGGTTAACTGCAAAATGACTTTGTAGAGGTCAGCTATAATTAGCCAATGCCATCAACTCCTTTGGTCCTAAACACCATCATACAGAAGAACTACAAAGGAAGGTTCATTGTACGCTTTCAATTCTAATTATCCATATTGTCTAACACTGGCTTCTTTATCTCACCCACATTCAAAGGCAAGGAGTCTTAAGAGATTGGCAAAAACTGCTCAATCATATCTCTGTAATAAACAACAATCATTTTACACTCTAACAGAAACATTTCTAAAAAAGCAGGAAAAGTCCTGCAGTAGTATTTGAGGCTCCAGCAATTGCTGGTCTTAATAGTATCTTCTGTAACTCATCAACTATATTTGTGTTCAGTATTCAAGAACATTGTTATTGGTTGTGACATGGATTATATACTAACACCTGAAGCCCTCTCTTTCTCATGTATGCTTTATGGAGTAAAAGTATACTGTAGGATTAAGACATTTTCTAAAGTGTTCCAAATAAATCTTCACATAACTACCTGAAGGACTTTCTTGTTTAGGGGTTCAATGACATGAAATTTTTGCTGTTATGTATCTCATATTTATTTGAATAAACATAGGAAACAAAATTTAAATGCTTTCTGATGACAAGTAAAGCTCTAAGATAAAGGAAATACTCATTTCATCAAGTATGAAGATAAAATTTTGTAGTGGATAAAATAGAATACTACAGAGTGAAGTTATTTTATATTGCAGTGTTTGTTTGTAAAGATCTCTGCTATGTTTTATAAAATAAAATAATGTCTGTTGATTAGGAAGTGTAGACCAAAACTTCATGGATTCACAATTCTCTCAATATTAATGTAAAATCTACACTCTTATTATTAAAAGAGTGAGTAATGGCAAGCACCTAAGAATGAAACATTAGATACTGACAACGACAATGAACTATGAGGCTGGCTGTCAAATTAAAGGCTTATTTAAGCTACTATTTAAGCTACAAGGCTACTTACAGCACAATGGAATAAGAGAAAAACAGCATTTCAAATTACCAGCAAATTGTTCCTTAAAATAAAACCTAAGTTTCAAAAATTTGGGGTTTTTTTCGAAGTATACATCTGTGAGTATATACTGTCAAACTTCAGGGCAGAAATTCAGCTTCTGTGTGAATGATTCACCAATTTGATACCGACACTGCAGTAGCAGTATGGAAGAGTCATTTCTCATAATTTGATACTGATCAGTTATCAAACATAACTGCAAAGTCAGATATCATATTTCAATTTGTGTACTTATTTAAATTCTTCACCAGATCATAGGAAATAAAGTACAATGACCTTGCTCCTTTGCAACTTCCGGTAGGTAGGTGGCGGTGCGTTTTGATCCTTTTTCATTGATGAATTCTATTCTAATGCCATGTACACCCACCTGAAAAAAAATGGCAGCTTTATTAGCATATTGTTCTTCAGAGAAACAAAAAGAAAAGGTTATAATTTAACTTTCAAAATAATGTAGTTTTTTCATTCTCCTGATTTTTAGATATACGTATCCATTTTCTCTTCCCAAAGCTCTGACTTTGGAATTGAAGGCCATTATCATGCCCACAGAGACTAAAAATACTGATTTGCACATACCCAACATGTGCTAGGTATGGCATTTTGTCTAGAAATCTGAAACAAACATTCTGGGCTTATGCGTAGAGTAAGACAGTACATGGCAATGATCCTGCAAGTACTCCCAAATTAAGACTCATGGCAATAAGGAACTAGCCATAGGGAACTGACCTCAAAGAGATAGTAAAGAACAATTCTGTTTTGCAGGTACATTCACCACTTTAGATTATATTATAAAACTTCCTGTGCTGATCCCCTTCCAGACTGTCTAATATGTTTAAGGCTTTGACTTCTGTGTAGCCAAGCAAATTCTTTAAGATAAGACTGAATAACCTACTGACAATAATCAGATTGGACATTACACAGTACCTTTTAATTTAACAGCTAAAGACCCTAAATCACTTTGAGATGGGGTATTTTTGCAGTTTCTCTATTATCTTAGCCAAGAGACTGTACCTGTTTTAAAATGGGAAACAAATTTATGCTAGTGCCTTAAAAAAAGGTAGTCTCCTAAGTAAGTGGGGGCAGTTTCTTGCTAATGTTATTAAAAAATAATGTTTTTTTCACTGATTATCATGTAATCAAAAGGTAACTGTGCTTCCCCTCATATATCCCATGAGTAGTTTATAGAGCTAAAGAAAAATCACTCAAAGTTCTGAACTTCTTTGTAAACACAAAAATGAAATTTTGAAAGCAATAACCATCCGACTCCATTCCCCTAGATCTGTGAATGCCTCATAAGCAATGGTTGCCAAGTAGGCTGTAGTTATGTCCAAAGTTCTGAAGGACAGACAGAAAGTCAAATGAGCATTATTCCCTGGAATGGAGGCTTCTTTTCAGTGTATGTGAGAGAAGTCACAGACCTTTATTCTTTCCTTCTATATGGATATAAAGGCTTAGAAGAGGAAAAGGGGTCAAAGAAAATTTCTCTTGGTACTTTTTCACTTAGCCTGAAACTTTCTAATTTTTCAGGGAATAAAAAGTTCTCTGAGAAATCAATTTCATTCTTTCTGAGGGTCTTCTCCATATCCATCTGTTACAGCCTGTTGGATCTTTTTGAGAGTTTATGTTTTTTATTAAAGCATACCTCTGTGGATACGCTTCTATCAATACTCTTATTAAGCTCCTTCTGCTAAAAATGAAACTAGGGTAGCAGTTAATACTAACACAGTAAGTGCTGCCTCCCATACCCTGTAGGAAATGACTAGATAGCTGAGACAGTATGTGAGTGCTTAGCTATCAGGTATCTCCAGGATGAAGGACATCTACTCATCTTGTCAGTGCCTGACATAGCACTGAAGCAAAGACAAATTTGCAACATTTCTTATCTACTGACTTCCCGATCAGTAACTTAGACATTTTTTCTTTAACAATATCAGATTCTTCATAATTTGTTTTCTAAAACATATAGCCTAAATAATTTGAAATAATTTGTGTTGCATCATCCACTGAAGTAAATTTTGAATCTTTAACTCCATTCATCAAAAATCAGTCATGCTAAAGGTAAAATTAATTTTTAAGATGTCTAGTAAGAATTGTGAGAGGAAGAATGTCTCCTTATTGATGAGATCAAAGTGTCAAACAAAATCAGTGATACTTAACTGGCAATGGGTAGAAAAGTAATTTCAGGAGGTTTAATCATTCAGAAATAATAGTTTGGGCAAAAAATTGCCCTGGTGTTTTTTTATCCTAGTTGAATTAGATAACTCTAATAACCATCTGGGCTTTGACAAACTATGACTCTGTACAGGGGGAAGTGATTTGGGCAAATGTGGGGGAGAGTAATTTAGACACATACATCTTTCATAGGAGTACATTTTGTGTTATTCAACAAAAATGCCAGAGATTTTAAAGCCTAGTAATTTAACAAGTAAAAGAAGACTGGTTGTATAATATGTGAATTAAGTTCTTTATATGAGGTTAGGTCAAAATCGAAGAATATTCTGACTAAAATAATAATTACTCATAAATAAGACTATTTATTTACTTTAGTATTTTGTGAAGGCCCCACCATCAAATTTAATTTTAAAAAATCAAACTTCTTCCATTTTAGTTTCACAACACTTTTATACATTGTAATTCTTTCCTGGGTTCCTTTGATTCTGAACAACTGATAGCCCTCATAAATTGAACTGTAAGTGTGGCGATTTTAAGGTGAATTCTTTGTGAGAAATAATTTTTGTTCAGAGTTCAAAAATGTATCCCCAAAATCTATAAAACCAAAGCCAGAGTGACTAATGTTTTCAACTAATATAATCAGAGAAGAGTAAAAATGTTCTTAACAGAATAAAAACATAATAACTTTTGACACTTGTTGAACAACAGCATTTTCTTTATTCTTAGAACCAAAAATGCTGCCAAACAGTCATACTGCACAGTCAAAACAGGAGAGTGGAGATGGAATTAAAATTGCCTGCTGTGGAGAATAACCAATTCTGAACAACTTGTGGAAATAACTGGCTTTGCAAATTAAGTCATCTGCAGTGAATTGACCCCCCAAACCAGTTCCTTATTGTTTCAGGCAGGTGTCTGTCATAGCAGCAATTCCAAAACGCATCATTCATGCGTAACAAGTGAATCCTCTCTCTCACAAACTGGGAAATCCTATAGTCCAGCAGCATCACAAAAGATGAAGGCGAAAGTTGGCAGTTATCTTACTAGCTAGAGACAAACTAGGGAACTGGGATTCTCTGAAGCAGACCTGCTCTAAAACTTTATTTCAGTGGCTTTTTATTTCTAAGGATGGATAAGGAGACAGTATCTGGGAAAATTTTATCACCAGACATACCCCTGACTAATCCTGCCACTGCTCAAAGTACAGCCAGGTAGACAAAAACTGGTAACTTGCAAATCTAGCCTTAGAAGAGTCTGTACATCATTTTCAAAACTATTAGATAGTCTGAGAGAAAAAATGCTTTCAAGGCCCATTGGATATGTTAATGAAGTATTATTTTAATCATGACTGTACTTTTGCTAAGCAGAGCTATAGATCAACTCACATGGTAGTAAATTAAATGTAGGACTTATAATAAGAGGATATGGAATTAAACAGTGCTGTGTGCTGAGAGAACATTAGTACCAGTTCCACAGATTCTTATTTCATGCTAAAAAGAAAGCCATATTTATAGTGGATCATTCTGTTGCAAGTGGTTTTTGTTAATGCTATTACACAATCTTTTGTTTTTAACATTGTTCAGAATGATTAAATATCAAGGTTAATGTTAAGGCCATAAATATGTATCTTGATTATTCTGGAGGTGATCATTCAGTTTGAGGATTATGAATCCCTATCTCCATCCAGCCTCAGCTCTATCCTCTTCCCTCTCTTGTCCATTTCTCTATATATTCAATCCTTTATCCAATGGCATGTGGGCACAGAGAGTAGAGATACACACAAATTGATCAATTTTCCTACATAGTAAAAGGTTTAGTACAAGAAGAGATTACAAATAATAGCTAAAATGAAGCTTTGAGACTGTCTACAGGTTTCATTTATTCTCATTATCTGGCCTCTTGTTAGAAATGTGGCTTCACTTAAAACTATTATCCTCTAATGCAGTGACCCTCAACACAAGAGTATTTAAAAAGTGCCCTCTTCCACTCCATTATAATATATGGTTCATTTTACATTCCCCACAATTGCATAGTCAAAGTTTAATATTCCCTAGTTTGTTGATAAGTAAGTGTTAGTTCTGTAATCTACTAGCAGCACTATAAAGAGTCTCACTTTTACCTGTGCAAGCTGACAATATAAATAGAATGAAACATGAAAAAAGTCAGCTGGCTAAAAGCATTAAGTTGTATGAATTGTAGTACTCTGGTTAAGTCAAATAGATTTCATGTTGTAAATGTTTACCTTCATGGTACTGTTCCCCAAAACCAGATCTGCCACTGATCACATCTTAGCCAGCAGAGCCAGTCTACTCCCTCATGTGGCCATACTGTTGTAGCCAATACGTAGGCGGTCTCACCCTTCTCCATTTTTAGAACCAAGTACTGAGCTACTCTGTAACAATAAGGCCATGGTTCAGTCTACTCATTTTCAGGAGTTCATCTTGAATAACAGCAGGAGGTCAAAGAATCAAAAAGTTGTTTGGCATGTCTTTTTGCATGAAACCATTTGGCAAACTATGCTTTGTATTTAGCAACACAGACACTTACTGCTCATTCACATAGAACAATCTGCCAGACTCAATATGCTAGTGCCACTGAATTAAAATGTAGGACTCATAATGAGAGGAGTTCAGGATATTTGGCACACCTAATTTTTTGAGGTTTGCACCCAGGAAGACTTATATGTGTTTGCACAAAATAGCCCAAGATACCACAGACACAAACAATGATTTGGACAGTTCATGTGTCTGAGCCAAAGTCTGGTGTTTATTATATTCTTAAGAAAAAGCCATATGTGCTACTTCTTTGAAAAATACAAAACCCATTCTGTGGCACATTCCCCTCTTGCATTCATTCCTCACAGAACCTTCTGCCCTGTCGTAGCTCAGCCATGGGAAAATAATTACTCTTTCTGTTCCTACTGAATGCAAATACAATAAAAAAGAAGAAAAACTTCAAACATGGGTTTTCTATAATTTTATACTCTTAAAAAATTCTTTGAGCAAGAATAATTAAAATTTTATTTGTAGAAGCTGATAATGATTTGTATAGTTCCTACTGAACCATGCATCTCAAACCTGATACTACCAAAAATTAACTTAGACTACTTAGTATCTAGATTTGCCTATCAAACCCTCATATTCATGACTGCATCACTTTAATCCACCCACCAATTTGAGAAATCTAAAGTTTTGCAGTTACCCATCTGATTGAAAAAATCCTTTCTGAACCTGGCCAATTTGCATAATTTGAATAGTGTTGCTGAAATTTAGCTATTTGGCTCAACAACTTGTTTTTGTAAACTTAATGAATTCATTTCATTATTATTATTATTATTCATAAAATAGTGTATATTTGTTACAAAAATCCTTTAGAAAAGTATAACGGAGAAAATAAAGATGACCTATAATCCTGGTACTACCCAGAGACAACTCTTACCTTAGTGATTTAAGATGAATTGCTTCTAAACCAATTAGATACTAAGAAGTACATTTAGAGTATTTTGATCCATTGCCTGACCAGTTCATCTATATTTTTTTTAAATGTCCTTTGAAAAAGCTTTTAGAAGAACTACTAGAAATATAAATAAATCAAAAAGGATAAATGATTGCAAACCCATCAATTAGACACGAGTAACCTTTTAACGTATTCTACAATAAAAACTCTGTTTCATCATCTACCTCTGCTGAAAGGTTTTTTTCCTTCATTCTATTTTTTGAAAACAACTGCAAAGATCTCCTTAACCAAAATATGCATGTGTCACTCTGTTCTAAAACTCCTGCAAATTGTCACTTTTACCTTAGAAAATTAGTTCAGTCTCCATGGACCAGTTTTTGGTTTTTGCAGAATTTACCAAAGGACTAATTAGTACCAATTTTATTCAAGTACATATACATCTTGTCTATCAGGAATGCAAGCCTGCCAGTTTATTCACAGTGGTTATGGAGCAACAATCTGGTGCCATTTATTTGTACTAATAATTGACACACAGCAAAAAATCCCTGAGTTCACCCCATGAACTTTTAAAGAATTAGTAAGATTTTAAATAAAACAAGATTAATGAAAAGGTGCTTAGAAAAGCTTTGAAGTCAAACTTGTTATGATATCATTTGTAATGAGAGACACTGTTCTTACTCTAAGGTTTTCAGAGAACAAGTGATTGTTCAGAGTATAATTAAGGGGGAAAAAACCAACTTCCTGTAATGATTAATTTTAATGAGAATTCCATAAAAATCAAACATCCTGAAGCTTCCAAAAGCAAAGTTCAGGCAACATAGGTGACCTTTGAATGAAAAAGCCTGCTTTTTATCAAAAGTTAGAAAAAAATACATCCATTTTTAAAACAGTGATATCCATGAGAGTGAATTTATACATGAGAAAATTAAAGTTATAAAATTTTCTCAAAATCTAGAGATGTAATTTCATTTACTTTCCAAAGGCTGGAGGGGGATTATCTCTTGGCAAACATATTCAATATGAAACATTGTTTGCCTGATAAAAAAATTAACAAAAAGCTTATTCAATTTAGAACTGTACATTGAGTATCTGACTCAAAATTGTTTAATTCTCTGTATAAGAGATTTGTTCCTAAAATGTTACATAAGGGTTGAATTTATGTAAATAAATTAATTTCAAAGTCATGAGGAAGACAATAAAGAAACCCTACCTATAAATGAGCCCTTCTACAAAGCAAAATATCTACTTCTAAAGTGAATAATTCCTCCCTAATGTATTTGCTTCAATTGAGTGTATTAGGTGGACTTAAAACAAGAGATGATATAGTAACAAAAGGAGTCATTAATGGCTTAGAATATTTTCCCTCCTAAAGAGAAGTCTTTTGTGAAAAAGAAATCTAAAATGTACAATTTTTAAAACCCGATTATTTTTTCACTATTGTTGCCTACACTTAGGTTGAAAATGACCATTTTAAAAATTAGGAACCCCTTCTTAAGACTTCTAAATGGCCACTAGCGATTCATTTTCTGGGTATAAAATGAAACATGGGCTATTTTACAAAATGGAAAATAATTACAGAAATACATTTTGCCAGAGTTCAAAGAGAGCTTAGACATTACTTAGTACAATGTTTTCAGCTTCCTGGGGCAGAAACTGAGGTCTGAAAAGTCACAGAATTGGGCAGTGAGTGGCAGAACAGAATCTGAGTCTCCTTGTTTACAAAATTCATCACTTTTAGGAACAAACACACACACACATACACACATACTACTGTGAGACAGACAAGAAAAGAGTTTGTGGATTATAGAGAAACAAGCATAAAAACATTCTCCCAGGAAACATCACACCAAGAGGAAAGCAGGAAGCAACTGAAGGAGGCCTGAGAATGAACCAAGTTGCCCAATTCACTAAGGGTACTACCAGCTAATGGAAAATCTTAAGCATTAAATCCCTTAAGAAGTTCTTATACTCTGTGCATCTTGTTTCCTCACTAGGCTTCTCAGACACTGACTTGATGCACAGGAAATTCTTTTTTGATGGTCAGAAAGTGTGAAGCATTTCTTTCCCAATGCTCTGCAGCATTTGAAACAACATTTAAAGCAGAGCATCAAGATAAAGACTAAATTACTACCCTGGTAACGATAGTGAAGCCTTACACAAAAATCTCAAAAGTCCATGGAAAAATACCTGTGAAAATTATTTTCTCTACATATGAAGCCCATATGTTTTTAAAAGGTGGCAATCTTAACAGATAGGCAAAATACACTGTACATCATGGCTGGGGAAAAAAAACAAGGGAAGAAACAATATACACACCTAGAAGTCTTTTCACTTGATGACTCTCTGATTCATGCTAACCATCTGTGTATGAATGGGAACTCTGTTTTCAGTGGTACATTAAGAGAAGCTAAAAATGTAAAGCTATATGGAGGGAGTGAGGATAAAAAGGAGAATATAAACATCTATATGGGAGGTATGATGCTAGCAAATTTATTCATCTCATCTGTTTACTTTCAGGAAGGTTGTTACAAAAGCACCATATTATTAACTGCAAGTGAATATATAAGAAATGGAGCTGTGATCACTTGAGGTATGCTTTAGAGGTTGTTTTTAATGTAAAGTGCAGATCTGAGTTTCTGCAGTCCAAAGGGCTCACGTACAATGATGGATACTTTGGTACTTTATGGACTGAAGTAGTTTTATAGTCCTAAGACTAAACATTTTGGCATCACACAAGAATCATTCTGGACAGCCTCACTCAACATGGGTTTATTCCATGCAAATATTACATACTAAAAAGCCCAATGGTCTGTCTTAGGACCACAAAGTATTACCCAACTGACAGCCATATACACAAGAAAGCTTATCAGTGATCCAGAAAGCTAGATATAAGAAAGATTGTGTTCAGGTTAATGAAAATGTCCCCAGTCTCTTTAAATATGATCTAATAATCTAGTTTAAAATACAAAAAAATTCTTCATGTGTTCTAGTGATCTTGCTCATAAAGCTAACAAATAAAAGATGCCTGATTACAATTTAGAAAATATTTTGACTTCTATTAGGAAAGTGCTACATTAGATTCTACAGCATCACTGGTAGCATACTTGCTATACAAGTTCTTTTACAAACAAAATGCTTATTCATTTATATCATCCTGAAAAGGAGCAGCTATGAGATGACATGCTTATAATTATTCCTCAAGCAATACTCTACTCATTGTATTGACATTGGCTTTATATACTTTCAGATTGTTTTTTAAAAGGAAACATGGCACCCAAACAGTTTAACTATACTAGTGCTAGGTTAGTTGTTATTTAGGAGGACTCCAACATACTGCATAAGCTTTCCTTTCCTTCTAAAGCACCATATCTGTCAATAATCCTGTCATTCAGCATTAAGATAATGCTGACAACTGAAGAACACAGAACAATGGTGACAAGTTTCTGTGTTCACACACAAGACAGATCATGTTGGATTTTTCCCTAGAGGAGTAATTTCCCTCATTTAACAATCATTTTAGCTTTGCAGATAGATATTTCAATTTATTGGTTAATAAATGCTTTCCTGAAAATTATTCTTCATCTTTCTCATACATATCAGGGCAATAAGTAGATTATGATATGTGCAATGACCAGAGATTCTTAGAAAGATAAGAGTACTGGTTCAATTTATATTTGTAGCTTTTTGTGGGTGGTTTGTTTTCTTTTAGTGACTACAGTATTCTGATTTCTTGAGAGATTAGTTACAGACACAGATTTAAGATGTTTTAACTACTGTTTTGAATAACTATAAAATATGAATTCATTGGTCACTCTGTCAATTCAGTATTGACTTCAAATCAATTATATATATTTGTAAAATCATTTATCAAATATTCCACATTATAAAAATGAAGTTACTCTAGTCTCTAAAATAAACTCCAAAGTAAATCTTACTTTCCTAATGATTTCCATTATAAAACTAGACATGTGTTTATATTACCAAATGGCAGTTCCAATTAGACTACATCAAAAATCTAGAATAAAAAAAGACAGATAGTAGCAGCCCTGTAGCTGTCCATTTTTGCTTCCTGGTAGTCTGAAAATTAGGTGGTTATTACTACCAGCCACATGCCTCATCCTCATGACCAGGAGGATGTGTCTCAAGTTAAAGAAGTTTATTATCTCTATTCTTTGGGATTTTTAGACAATATCATTGTTCTGTTTTGATCTAGGGTGGGACTTTCATCCCTTTATTTAGAGATTCAATAGTAATATACTTTTCCAGTGGGTGTCGAATATCAAATTTTTCCATCAGAAAAGCCCTAGGTTAGAGGCTTCTGCTTATATAAAACATTATCTATCTTTGACTTTAAAACTCTCTATGAAAATTCTGAAGTTATATCTTTGTTTCCCCTTATATGTTATCCATAAATATATTCATAACTGTGTATTTCAGGTTAAAATTAGATACTTACGATGAATAGAATATTTTATTCTTGGAAGAAAAGCTGTACTGATTTGACAGTGTAAAATTTATCAAAGTGAAATGTGTAATTTCCTAATATAAACTGACTTCTCAAAAAGGAAATTCACAATACAAATTAGCTACATGCAGAGATAAACAAAGACCTCCTTAATCTTCTTTTAAATAGTAACTGTGTATATCCAATACAATCTTAGATACACAGCCAAATATGCAGATTTATTGATATAAACACATAAAGACTGGAATGAAATAAAGGTATCTGTGAGAATCTGGTTTCAGGATCCCCACTTCCCATTCCAAACTCAATGGATGTTCAATTCCCTTGTATAAATGACATGGTATTTGCAGATAACTAATACATACTATCCTGTGTACTTGAAATCATCGCTAGGTTACTGAAAATACTGAATATAATATAAATTCTATATAAATAGTTATTATACTGTATTGTGTCTAGATAATAATGATAAGGAAAAAGTCTATAAATATTCAACAAAGATGTAGCTTTTCCGTATTTTTGATCTGTGGCTGGTTGAATCTGTGCACAGAGAACCCACCTATATGGAGGTTTTGAACACTATATTCCAAAGTGTTAATAGAAGTTTTTAAAAAAAAAAAAAAAAGAAGACGTTTTCTCAGAATGGTATAATTATGAATGACTTGCATTTCCTTATTTATACTTTTTGAATTATTAAAATTTTCCTCTTTAATAAATGTAAATGATTATTATGATCAGTGTGTGTATATATAATTTATTTTCCATTTTTATGTTAAATATACATAACAAAATTTACCATTTTAAGAATTTTGAAGCATTTAATTCAGTTAAACACAGTCACAGTGTGGTTGAAACCACCACGATCTAAAATTCCAGAACTTTTTCATCACTCCACATGAAAACCTTGTACCCATTAAGCAGTCACTTCCTATTCACCCCTCTCCCAATCCATGGCAAGATATATCTATATATCTATATATTTCACCAATATGGATATTAATGGAAATTGAATCATGCCATGTGACCTGTTATGTTTGGCTTCTTTCACTTAGCATTTGTCTTAGAGTTCATTCATGTTGTAACATATATTAGTACTTCATTTCTTTTTATGGCTGAATAACATTTAGCTGTATACCACATTCTTTTGCATCCATTTATCTGTTGACAAATATTTAAGTTGTTTTCACCTTTGATTATTCTGAGTAATGCTACTATGAATATTTGTGTGCCAATTTTCATTTCAACACTTTTTTTAATCACTTAGGGCATACATGTAGGAATAGAATTATATCAATATAATTTTCAAATGCCTTTAATCCCACTTAGCCATTCTGTACTTAAAGTAACAATGCTGTTTCAGAATTATTAAAGATAACCTTTAGAATATCATTCCTACAATAATATTCCATTTTCAATCACACTGATACAACATATTTAAAAGGCAACACACATTCTTATAGTTAAAATGTAATTTTCACCCTTGCTCTTTGAGGAGAAAAATGATAAATTAACTGAATAGTCTCCCTTCTACTCATTCTAGCAGTATCTAATTCACTTATAAATGCTTGCACATTAGAAGTACAAATAAATATATTTTTGCTTCAATAGGAAAGTATCACTTAGCACAAAAATATTTAAGCTCTGAATTTTTTATATACTACATAGACAAAACCAAGAAACAATATAGAATCTTCTATAAAATCAAGCTTTCAGATAGTGACCAAAGAGGATTAATTGCCCCTGAAAGATTATACAGTGTCAATCCTTAAGTGCTTTACTTTCCTCCTTCCTAACAGAAAACTGATGTAGCTCATGAACATAAAAGCTCAATAACTTCAATGATAATGACAGTACTTGAAGATGATGCTGATTTACTTTGTGCTTAACACCTACCTATTAGATTGTTTCCTTCCCCTGCTATACACATGCACACACATTTATAAAATATATGCTCATGAGTATCACATATATCTGATCTGTGCATAATGTCCAAACTATACCTATAACTCAATGGCAGCCAGTAAGAGTAAAATGGTTTTTGTAGCTTGGTCATCTTCTAGATGTTAGGCTTTTTTTCCTATTATTCCCACCCCCACCTCTACACATACTGCATCCTGCAATCTAAAAAGCAGAAATAAAAATTGGGCTAAAGAAGAGGGTACAGAAGCCTTAAATCAGTAAAAGAATCATCCAAACTATGATATGTAATATAAATAAAAAGGTGACAAGACTTGGGGCCATTTAAAAATAAAGTACTGGAGAATATGTGCATAATCTCAGTAAATTTTCTCTTTAAGAAAAACCAAATAGGAGCAACAAACTTACAGAAAATGCAAGGAAATTTTAATTCTACAAAAGGTTTTACATATTCCAACTTTGCAAGGGTCAGCATTATTAAATTGTTTTATTTCCTTACAAAAATCCTAATATACAATATTATATACTGGTAATGCTCTATCAAATCCCACCACAAAACCCAAAAAGAACTCTTTCACCCTCCTCTGTGCAGAAAAGTTTTAAAATAACTCTGGCATAATAATTTACATAATAAAGATTTTTTTCAAATGAATATCAAGAACTTTACAATTGTGTTATTTTGTATTTGAAAAAAGGAAATTGCAGTGGAATGAACTGTCTGAAATCTCACAGGTGTCAGGGAAAAACCAAAAATAAAATTCAAGTCCAATTATCTGTGAAGACAGTGATCTGGCTATAAGGCATAATATCTCAGTTATCAAAGGTGATGGTCTCTCTAAAACAGCTGTAGAATTAAATCATGTTATATCATAATGATACAGTATGAAAAGAAACATGCTTTCACTGAATTCCCATTGTTTCAGTCCCACAGCATTTGTTTCTTTATATTTTGTAATACATTTCTACCATGTTGGTTACACATAGCACAGTGTCTGGCATACAGCTGGCACTTAGCTGTATGGGCAAGTATGTACATGTAAAACTTAATAAACATATGTATGACTATCTCCTCTCAACCCCTAAAGCAAATCATTGTTAAAAATTCTGAACTGTATTAAGAAGCCAAATCTACATATTAAAGAAAAATAAAAATATCAATAGAAGCTTCTTTGATCATGCCAGAGATGCTCTAGATAAGTGGTGACAAACTTATGGCACTCACGCTGCAGCTGGCTGTTAACATTTAAAGCCTTAAAAAGGGTCACTGTCACTGCTATAAAAATCTTATTTGTTAGAGAAAAAGTTGTTCAGATTAATGTAGTCAAGAATGAATTCACATTATTTAAATCAAGTTAACCAACTTTCTGTGATTTCTACGAGCTGATTCCCCTCAGTGGTACATTATCTTAGATAACTTCTGCTTCTTAATTCTGAAATCTATCCTCTGACACCCTAATCACCTGGTAGCAGTTAAACACGAGTGCACTGAAATGGAAATAGAAGGAGAAATATATTCTAGTCAGTTCTTCTTACTACTTATTAACAGCTTTTATGAGGTACTCTTGTAAGCTAGTGGGATAAAAATAAAAGACCAAATGCAATTAGGGAATTATAGCAATACGTGGAACATTGTTTTTTTTTTTAAAAAAGCTTATCCATATCATTGTTCAACAGTGAAGTGTATTTACCCATGAGAAAGGGTTGAAAGAGTTACTTTCCAAGCCTAGCTTCTAATATCTACTCAGGAATTCTGTTCAATTTTCTTTTAAAATTTTCTATATTCTTACCTCCCAGTCCAAATAATCACAGACATCTTCAAAATTAGTGAGCAGAGACACTGAGCAGAAAAGCCGCGGCAGCTCATCCCTTGTCATTGGGGGAAAACGGCTATCTTTAAGGGCACTGTTGAAAAGAAAAAGAAAACATTAAAGCAATTACTGGGTAAGAAAATTTTTAATTTTAAAAGTAGAAAATCACGAGAAAAAGGTTAGAGATTAAAGAGAAGCAGTAAAATATTAAAGATGCCCCAAATCTTCAAATGTATTCAAGGCCTCCAAAGATTTTAGATTTTCATGTAATAGATTCTGTTTGCCAGCAATTTTTGTGACTACTTCAATTGCAAGGTGAATGATCAATTACATTTTCTGTACAGCCATCTCTTGATGTCTTTCTGTATTACTTGTGGAATCTGAAAATATTTTATTTTACTTTGAGGAAAATAAAAACCAGACTAATGGAAACCTGTTGGAAGATCCCTGGATTTAGTGTTGGGATGAATATGTACAGAATTATAGTTAAAATAAAAACCTATATATAGTAGGTTGGCCAGTTACCACAGCACTCAAAAAGTTCAGAAAAAGATCAAAATGTCATTTTCTTTATGCAGAAAAAAATCAAAGAGCATGAAAATCATCCAAATTATAGACTAAAAATACAAGGAGTCTGTGGCTTCCATAAAGGCCAACTCAACATAAGACTCAAAAATTGTGAAACTACAGGAAATAGGACTAATCTAAAAAAAGTATGGTTATAAGACCATTAATTCATCAATGGATTTCTGAGTACATCAACTCTGACTAGATTCTTTATTCAAGTACTGTGAAGTATATCACAAAGACAAACTGGAAAAGATGTACTGCAAAGGACAAAAAATTTGGAAGGCCATGATTCTTCCTGCATCAGTAGAACAGACAATTCTAATTGTCTCTGTCTCTGTCTCTGTCTCTGTCTCTCTCTCTCTCTGTCTCTCTCTCTGTCTCTCTCTCTCTCTCTCTCTCACACACACACACACACACACACACACACAGAGGCATTGTGTGTTCCTTATACTGTAATAATAAAACACTTCCTGATCAAGAAAAACACAACTCTGATTGTCCACTATATTAATGGCACTAGTGGCATTCACGTCTTTCATCTTCAAAAGTCCTAAATAACATCTAGTCTTAGAAAATCTTTTCACAGATTAATCCTTAGAGGTTAGAAACTTAGACCAACTGCTTAGATCATAACAGTTTTACAGCCTTTGGATATAATTTAATTGCCTTTTCAGTGACTTATTGTTGTTGATTTTCCTAATTTTCTATTCTTTCCTTTGTACTCACCTACTGTGTTTGTATTTTCAATGCATTTTGGTGTTCACTATATCCTGATCTACAAAGGAAAAGGCTGTTTTGAGGACATAACAATGTTATATATTTTTAAAGCAAATATTTTCCCCATTCACAAAGCCAAGACTAACCAAGAAAACCAGGAAATTATGACAACGCATACTCTGAAAACAGCATTTCACTATTTTATAATTTAGCAACATAAATTTCCTATGGTTTGGCTTATTTTATTTTCCCACTGGCAAATACAGTTTTAAAACATACTTTCATGGTCTCATTCAAAGCCAAAATAAAGACACAGTATAACCACCTCCCTTACACACACACACACACACACACACACACAACACACACACACACAATTCTAAAACATAATCAAGAAGAGCCCCAGGTATAAAAAATAAAAACCAATCATATTTTCAGTTTTTCTATTAAAAAGAAAAGGGAAAATGGCATGTATGTTAGAATAATATAAATGTAGTTTTGTGTTATGGATTGTTGTTAGTATATACATAAAACAAGATTTAAAATACATAATTACATAGGATTAAGTATGTTCACACTCTTGTGTAACTATAAGCGTCATCTAGCTCCAGAATTCTGTACATTTCCCAACTGAAACTACACCCATGAGACACTAACTCCCCAGTCCTCCCCTTCCCCAGTCCCTGGCATAAAATACAATTTATATATATTTTTATAATTCCAGTTATAATAATACAGGAACTCATGTTTTAATATAGAATAGTCTCATTAAGATTTAATTCACATACCTCTAAGTTCACCCCTTGAAAGCAAATACTTTAATGGTTAATATATCCACACAGTTGTATAATATTAGAAATAAACTAATATTAGAATATTAGAATGTTTTATAACCTTAAAAAGAAATATCTCACCCATGAGCAATCACTCCCCTTTCCTTCCACTTGGATTTCCCTATTCTGGACATTTTATAGAAGTGGAATCAAATAATAGTATTGCCTCTTGTGTATGGCTTCTTTCAATTAGTGTATGTTTTTAGGTTTCATCCATACTGTAGTATGTATCAGTAATTTGTCTTTTCTATTGTCTAACTGAACATATGGGCTATTTCCATATTTTAGCTATTATCAATGATGCTGCTGTGAATATTTACATGTGAGTTTTAGTGAGGGCATATGTTTTCATTTCTCTTGACTAGATACCTCGACTAGATATTCTACATCTCTATCCAACTGTATATGAGGATTTTAAATTTCTTGACATCGTCATCAATATTTGTTATTATGTGTCTCTTCTAACCCCTTTTTTGATGATACTTGGAATTGATCCCCCAGGACCTCATGCACTCTAACCAAATGCTGTACTGTTGAGCTATACTCCAGTCCATTTTAAAACATTATTTTGACACAAGATCTCACTGAGTTGCTGGGGCTGACCCTGGACTTGAGATACTTCTGCCTCAGCCTTCCAAGTAACTAAAATTATAGACATGTACCATCACAATCAGCTTGTTTACCCTTTTGACTATAGTACTACACCTCCTTTAACGAAGCACTTTTTATAACTACAGTTGTTCATTAAAATAATACATGTAAGCTTACTGCAGTCATGCAAGCCTGGAATCTCAGCACTGGGGAGGCTGAGGCAGGAGGATCACCATGAATTCAAGACCATATAGTTAGCTCAAGGCTAGCCTGAAATAGTGAGACTCTGTCTCAATATAAATAAATAACACATGTACTGAAGTTCTCATAAACTTAATTTCTCAACATTTTAAGAGAAGCTATCATTTTGTTTACTTTATTCCCAAGCAAGACAATGGAAGGTTAATTTTAGCCCTGTGCAATTTAACCTATTTCAGATCAATGAAAATTTCAAGTACCTAACATGCATAACAGGATTAAGCTAGCAAGTTTTTGTCATGACATGGTACTTTGTTGATCTATCATTTTAGGCTTTAAGAAAACAAGACTATTTGGAACAATACATAAGGGAGAAAATGCTATCACAGTTAATGGGAGAAAATGGCAATGATATTTCATTACACCAAGATACAAATGTACTGATTTCAAAGCTCAGAAATAGTAAAGGGACATCAGTCATGATAGAATCTGATTTTATAGACACATTCATGGAACTGATTCTTGCATTTTTTATTCAATTCTAAGTAACTTTGCATTAAATTCATGAGCATAGAAAAATTCCACAGGTAGGAAGCCCTCAGTGTTTGTAAATGCAAATTCCTAGGCAAACAAACTAGCAATGAAAGCCTAGGAAGGAATTAAGGGATTAAAAAAGATGAAAATGCAGCTAGAGACTGACCTCTGAGCTGCCAATCTAGTGTAGATGGCTGATAAACAAGAGGATTCAGCTTCCCTCAGCCAATCTCTTTTTAGTATGGAGAACATACAATGTTAAAACTGAACAGTTAGGATATACAGTTCAGAGCTGGGCAGTTACTTGCGTGAAGTGACCCAGTTGAATTAAGACAGACAAGGATAGCAATCAGTATGGAGATTCCTCATAAAACTACAAATAGAACCCAGATGTTCTGACTCAAATCCAAATTCTTTGTAGTATCCACGCTAAGCTTTTACCTTTAAATAGATGATCATGTTTTTAATTTTAAAATAAATGTTTGCCTTACTTTGCAGTTCTGATCTCACACCTGCAGTGTCTCTGTCTAAAGATGATGAACAATAATTCAATAGCCAAAGGGTAAATAGAACTAGGTTTCTTGTCTATTGGAAATCCACAGGAATAATCAGGATTTTAAAATATTGTTATTGTGCACAGAAAACATTTTATACTAAAGTGGTATTCTTAGCTGCCAATATAAATTCTAGGCAGTCTAAAAATGTTAAGAGGCTCTTGTAGTAAATTAATATTAAATTGTCTTTGCTAGAATAGGAAGCCATTTCCTAATGTTTAAAGATTAGTAGGGAAGAAAAAAACAAGAACACTGATGTTCATAATAAGTCTGCTGCTCTATCATGCCTCTTGTTTAAACCAGGCAAGGTTTAAACAACAGTGCAGTTCACAAACCAAATTCAACTCAATTCAAATTGGTGACTTCCCAAGAATACACTTTACCTAATTGAGATGTAGCCTTAACATCTGTCAAAGTTAATGTGTAATGTTAAATAGCATTTTAATGAAAATGAACATAAGAATTTAGCTATCAAAGAATCAAACAGTTTGTGACAGCACCTAGAAAATGTGCTAAAAAGAAAAAAATAGCCAAGAAGAGGCAACATCTTAAATATCACCAGACTTATCATAAGCAATGTAGCATGTGACAGTAATGATTTAAGTGAATCTGTATAGTCATTGATTCACTGGTTATTTGCTTTATAAAACACTGATGACCTTATTGTTAACCAGTACAAAGTTATCAAACTGAGAGGGGCTTCCTATTTCATGCAATCGTTTTTCAGGACAAAGAAGTAATTAAGTCCAAAATGTAAAAACTGCTGTTTGGATAGGGAAAGAAAAACAAATGAAGTATGCATTAGTCTAAATAAAAAAGTTTCTTCATGAGAGGTTTCAACCACCAGAAAATTCCGTATTTTGCCATTCCCTATTAAAGCATCTGAAACAGAATTCATGCAAGACATGTTTGAACCTCAGCGACTTACTATACACAAATCCTAAACCCACATGTGAAAAAACATACATAACACCTTTTTTTCATTAAGTGGCAATTTTAGTTTCTGAAAATTGAATAATTCACACAAAATGAAATGCAAATACTGTGACTATTCACTGAATCTAAGGGTAGAGAGAAAGAGCAAAAGACACAATTACAGTTAGGGGAAAAGTTAAGAGAATCTTATTTTAGTGACGCTTGTGAATCCAGCAAAAATTTTCACTTGTAGGCCATCTGTATAATGTTACTTAATTGAAAAGTATTTTCTCTTCAATTATAAGTATAACTTGCTTGCTGCTTAATGAACATTAATGTTTATTAATTTTAATTATTTGTAATGTGATATGATAGGTAATTCATCAGGATTCAAGGAAAGAACTAAAGCTTGAAACAGAAAAAAGGTAGAAAGAAGGGAAAGAAAAGGAGTATATAAAGAAATAAGGATGCCAAAGAAGTACCTGCAATTTCATTTTTAAAAAGAAATGTTTTGTTATACTTCATATAAAATTCAGTAGTCAAAATAAAAATAAAACTATGATAAGCAATTGACTTGTAAATTCCCTTAAACACTCTTTTCTGTACCTTTTTGTACCTTACCTGGCTTATAGAAGGTACACACAATAAATGCTTCTTGAACTGAACTGATCTGTATCTCACAATAGTAAAAATGTTTTAATTTTTATGAAATTTTTTTCTCAAAGAGCTGGTTTTAAAATGATTGTTAGAAATGCAGAAAATTTAAGGTTGTTCTTAGTTTTATTAATTAAGTTGTTTTATGTTAGTTTTAAAAGTAGCTATTAAAAATCCTTAGTAATTGTTTTGCTAAAAAAAAAGAAAGAAAGATGAAGAGGAAAACAAAAACAAGTAGAGAAAGGATTTTTTTTGGAGGCAAAGAAAGTATAAAAAAGGGCACACCTAGAAAAGACTAAAATAGAAACAATACAAAAAGCAATAAAGAGAGAAAGGAAGAAAGGAGAAATGGAAGCGTAAGATAGAGTAAAGGCTAATAGTTTCAATAAGATTTGACATACATTATTTGGCCCCCATTCTATGAGATTCACTTAGCCTTCAAGAGTATTGTCACCTACTGCCTTCTGATTAGCTTACAGTTTTAAACTGCTACAATGTTGAATTCTTAAAAGTCCTTATTCCTTATAAGACAGCCACAGCTGCTCAACAGGAGGGATAAATAGTCTTAGGGCTATAAGCTGCAATGACCAGAGCAGTGTCGTCTGAATCTCCTTCCTAGGCTACTCCTGTTTAAATTAAAGGAACGGTTGTGAATTTGATTTAGTAGAGCAGAATTAAAGCTGGAAAATACAAGACACATAAACAGATGGCTAAAGGTGTACATTTCAAACATTTCTCACTTCCTTGTACATAATGGCCACAGAATGTTTTCCCTGTGGAGTTCCTAGACTTACTCATCCTGTTTTTAGAAATGAACTACTAGAAATCATTTTGTTTTATTTTTCTGATGAAGATTCTGTAAAATATATGACAAAAATTTAATTTTCTCCTTATGACTCAGGTTCTTCTTTAAGACTGAGTCATTCATTACTGTACATGATAAGAACAAGTCTCTTATGGTACTGGAAAGAAAATTGTGTGTTTGAAAAACAAATTATAGTATGGCCACTAACTATTTGCATCTTGGGAAATTTGAAAATGTGGGTTTGTTTCTACCTTCAAGAGGCTGTTACACAAAAACAGTGACACAAGACTTTCACATTTCCCAAGGATCTCCCCATTTTGTCCTCAAAGTTAAGATTCTATAAAACTGATAAATTATCTCTTAAACTAACTTGGAATTTAGATACTTCTACAACTCTAAATGAGTATTACTTCCCTATGGCCATTAAAGGCACATCTCTAAAGTATAACAATAGTTCCCTGCCAATAAATATAGCACTTAGGATGCAAAATTCAAGTTGATCCTTGTGCTTGCCTTGTTACTATTATCATCAACCCATTTTTCCTTTGCAGGAATCTTCTTGAGTCAGTTGACCATTCTGCATAGATCAGTTTATCTAGTTTTAGGTAACCTACTCACAATGGTCAAATAGCTTAAGAAGATTTCCTGCAAAGAAACTACAGTTTGAAGATAATACAACTAGGAACTATGAACCTAGTACTATATGCCTGGGCACATGTAAGCTAACAACACATTGCAGTACATTGACAATAAGTGAAAAGAATGTGTGCTGCTATCAACCCTCACCGAACCACCACTACCAAATGGAGATCTCACACTTTTTTCAGGGTCTTTCATTTACTGAATGTGATAGTGACCCTCCAAATGGACTATATTAGGGTTCCCAGGTCAATCCAAATGTTACATATTAATGGAGTTTGAATGCTGTGCTACATCTTTAATAAAATGATCCTAAATAGAATTTCTAATACCATTCTTTTCCCACCCCATGATGGCTCATCTGGGTACATCTCTCTTTGGAGGCTCCTCTTGATTAAGGTCTAGAAGATGGGTCCTAATGTATGTGGGACATGACACAATGAGCAAAAGCAGATTTAAATATCAAAGATCCAATAACTGTTGAGCACTTACTAGGAGTCAGGTGCTATACATGTGTTATCTTGTTTAGTCTTCAAAATAATCCCGTTTTGCAGATGAAGAAAACGGAGGTTCAGTAATAATGAAATTAAGCAATTTTCCAAAGGCAATAAAATAGGTAAGAGAGCTGATATTTAAACAAACACTGCCTGCTGCTAGAAGTCCATTCTCTTATCATAGCATCACTTTCAGAATGTCAATAAATCAACAGAAATGTATGCACATTTAATCATTTTTAGGCATTTTTCCCAAGTTAATGCCTCCTTTTATGAAGTTTAACTGAAAGTTTTCAATAGAAGTGTGAGCAGATTCTGATAAATGGTAGCCTTTTAGGGAGTTTTTGTTCTATTCCTTCTCTATTTTGATTTTGGTGATTCAGAGCTGCTTCCATTGAAAAACATCTGTTTTATCTAAATGTAATAAGCCCTATTAGTGGTATACTTAAGCCTTCCCTTATTCTGAAGTCTTTCCACAATTTGAATTTTAATCTGCTGGACGTCATAATAGAGTTACTGCAGTACAAGGATTTGGACAAATCTAGGCTGTTGGGGCCTGGCTCTAATTTTTAACTTTGATTATCCAACCCAAATAAGTTTTCTCATATTCACCACAAGCACCATATAATATTTTTCCTTCCCTCCTTCCATAATAATCAAATCTATACACTGAAGCCTTTAAACTGCAAAACATTTACAGTCACATTAATTTATATGGGATGTTGTAGTGGGTTGTCTTATCTACTAGCTTATCATTCTTTCTAATATTATTGCCAGTCCTACATAGTAAGAATCTGGTAAGACAGCATGCTGTTTCTTACTGTGTGGCTTGTCTGAACTTCTCACAAGTCACTGGGAACTAAGGTAACTAAGGGAAATAGTGAAGTCAATCTTTTTTTTTTAATTTGAAAGAGAATAAAACAAAAGGGGGCAGTACAGAGCAGATCAGAACAGGACAACATAGGCAACACAGTACTTTACATTAAGTCAACTGGACATCAACAGTATCTAACACCATATCTCTTACTCTGCTATAGTTGAGCATAGTTTCAAATACAATAATATCAAACATAACACAATAGTATAAAG